>JAVHLU010000030.1:0-135633 GCA_036785755.1 Colletotrichum ledebouriae
ACTCTAAAAGCTCCTATTAATTAATACCTATATAGTTAATTTAGTTTAATAGAGGGATAGATTTATATATAATCTCTAATATATTAAATAAGCTAGAGCTCTAATTTAAGAAGGATTACTATCTCTATATTTTAGTAATATAACCTTAAGTAATAGCATATTATTCTCTAACTCTGAAATCCCCTTAGTTACTTAATATATATTTATAATTACTATAGAGTTCTATAACTTAACTATTAATAGTAGTATAGATCTATAAGATACCCTATTAAGTTAAGAAGACTTTAAGAAAATACCTTTCTTTCCTTTATACCCTCTTACTCCTTTACTTATAAATAATAATATAATAGACTTTAGAAATAATAATAATATTACGCTATCTCTTATAGTAGATATTCCTTAACCTATTTATAGATTATTAGTATTATCTAGGTCTATTTTATTTAAAATACTAGATAATAAGCTTAAATACCTTAGATATTAGCTTTAGTTATAGGTCTTATAGATACTAAGTTATAATATAACTATTAAGCTACGCCTAAGAACTATACTTATAGATATACTATTATATCCTAAGAGGCCTAGTCCTTTAAATAAGCATAACTATAGCTATATAGACTATATCTAGTAGAGGGTTAACTAGTAGGATTAAATTAAGTAGAATATACCTAAGGGAGTATATTATTATAACTTCTTATACCTAGTATAATAAGGTAGGTAGTTTTAGCTATACTAAGGATTAGAGTAGGATAAGGAGTATAATAAAAAAGAAGAAGTAGTAAGGCTATTATTAAGATATAACTTATAATAGAAGATAGTTAAACCTAAGGGACCTTCTTAATAATAAGATCGCCTACTTAGAAGATATTATTAATAAAATAGATCTATAAATAGAGTTTATTTACTATTTATATAAATTAGTTTTATTTATTTTTTAAGACTCTCTTTTATAATATTATAAAGAGTCTCAAGGGGATAATTAGAATAGAATAAGATAGACTTAGCTATATAGCTTTTAAAAAACTCTCTTAGTATATAGACTTATTATAAGAAGACTATAGAATAGAGCGTAGAGGAGAGGGGCGTAGCGGACTTTAGTATTATATATATATTATTATAATTAGTACCTTAATAATCCTATACCTTGTTTTCTAGTATTTTCTTAGTAAATCCGTACCCGATTTAGATTATCTCTTTTAATTAGATCTATATATCATTATATATATCTTTTAAGCCTATTTTTAATATTCGTACCTATTTATAGGTAGAGCTATGTTATTTGTTATCTTTCTGGTTCCTATTGGTTCTAGCCCCTTTCTAATACTCTATTCCCGAGCAGATCCCCCGAAGTATTAATACTATTATTAATAATATAAACTATATACTTATAATATATAAGTATACCTCTTTTATATTACTACTAGACTAGAGTAATAATACGATGCTTTAGTACCTCTAAAATAGCTACCTTAGCCCTAAGGCTCTAGAGCAGCTAGTATACACTACTTAGGGGGTAAGGATTAAAAGCCTAATACGCCTATAGTACTAATACTACGGAGTTATATATACTAAATAGGTAATTTCGAGATAAATATTAGAAGATAAGGTAATATACCCTTACTATAGGATCGCATAGGATCTATTTAACTACCCTAAAGGCGTTAACTAGAACTAGTAGCTCCTTATTATTAAGGACGAATATACTAGTTAGCTCTTTATATTCCTATGCGTTAATAAGACCTATAGTATTATTATACTCGCCCTATATATCTTTAAGTAATAGGTATCTTAATAGAAGGGATTTTCTATTTATAAGATTAGATAAGATATTAAGAGGTTAGTAATTTTACTTATAAGCTATATAAAATATAAGGATTAGACCTATATAGAAGGAATAGAGGTTAAAACGACCCCTCTATATATAAAAGAACTAAATAGTAGAGGGGAATAAGCTAGTTAGGAAGTTATAACTTAAATAATTAAGATACTCGCTATAGCTAGCTTACCTATAGAACTATAAGCTAAGATAGTACTAGTAGTAATAATGCTTTATAATATAAGCCTACTTAAGCGCTATAACTAGCGTTTGCTACTATAGATTAAAGAGGAGTAGTTCTACTAGTACTTTTACTAGTAGTAACCTAATAATAGAGCAGCTCTAGCCTATAACCTTCGCCCTTACTAGGGATATATATATGCCTATAGCTACTATATATACCCCCTTAAGAGGGAATAAGAGGTAGGAATTAATAAGAGAGACTTTAAGGTAGTACTACGGGGATATATTAGATACCTAGTAGGATATATTCTAAATACTTATAACTTATATAAGGTCTAGATCCCTATATTATAAATAGTTATTATTATTTAAAATATAATATTTAATAAATAGACTTTCTATATAAAGGATAAGGTAAAAGAGGCTATTCTAGAAGATATTATCTATAAGATAGTAGAAGAGATTAAAGAGCTTATATTATAAGTTAACTTTAAACTTTAGATCCTAAGTATTATAAATAAGGATAAAGCTATATTAATACTTATAACTAAATAGTTACCTATACTAACCCTTATTCCTATAACTAAGTCTCTAAATAGAAGAATCCTAAAACTTCTAAAGGGATAAATAGGTTAGAAGGGGAGGTAGCTATTATCCCCTAATCCTATACTAGAGCTAGATAAAAGCCTAGCTCTAATAGATAGAGTAATAAGTATAGTATATATATTAGAAATAAAGTATATATATAAAGCTATTAGGGAAGTTAATACTAAAGAGGAATAGATTAAGGATTATATTATAGTTAAATTACTCCCTGCTTTATAATATATTTCTAAAGTAAGTAAAAGTAATAAGAATAAACCTTTAGATATAAGGCCCTTAAATCTACTAATATAGCTATACTAGGATAGAGAAGAGAGGGCTAATACTAAATAGAGGTCTAACTAGGTATATAACTAGGAGGGCTATAGCTAAACTCGTTAAAGCTAATAACTATATAATCTACTACCTAGTAACTTATAACTAGGCATAATAGAAAGCAAATCCCGCTCTAGTTACTAGTTTTTACTCTAATATTATATAGAGCGGGAGTAAGTATCTAGCTTTTTTAAGACTTTTATACGTAATTAGTAGAAAGCCTTTTTAGAAGCTAATATAGAGTACTATATGCTCTATAGCTATATTTATATTACTATTTATAATACGAAGCCTGCTCGTATAACTATAATAATCTATAAATATCTTATTACTAATAACCTTACTAAGCTACCTCGCTTATAGAAGTAACTTATAAACCTCTTATAGGCGCTCCGAACTTGCTTTAAAGAAGTAGCTAAGGTTAATATAAGTAAATTATAGTAAATAGATATATAGCGCGTTATTAATAAAGAGATAATAATAAAGAGACTAATCCCTTTAAAGTAGGTATTTACCTATAAATTTAATAAGGATAATATCCTCGATTAGTATAAAGTAAGGATCTATATTTAAGGCGATTAGCAAGAGAAGTTACCCCTCGAATAAACTTATAGAGCAACCCTCGCTACTTATATCTTTAGGGTAGTAATAGTAATTACTATATAATTCAACCTCGAAGTTAAATAATTTGACGTTATTAATATATTCCTAAACGCCTCCCAAGACCTAAATAAAGACCTAATTATTTTTAAGTTACTAGATAGTTTTAAGTAGCTTAGAAAGTATATTAAACTACGCTACGCGCTCTATAAGCTAAGGGGTATACTACTACTCTAGTATAAGGAGTTCTCCTTAACCCTTTAGTATCTAGGCCTTATACTTATAAATAAAGACCTATATCTCTTCTAGTTAATTAAGAAGAGGGTCCTTATTATCTTCTATATAGATACCTTCCTTATCTTATTTTATAAGAACTATAAAGAAGTAATATAAAGGGTAATTACTAGCTTAAAAGAAGTATATAAGTTAAAAGAATAAGGCTTAGTTCAATACTACCTTAGAATTAGGGTTATCTATAACTAAGCTACGCAAAAGGTATACCTTTCCTATAACTAATATATTAAGCGGGTTATAAAGAAGTTTAATTTATTTAACTTAAGAGCGCTAGTAATCCCCCTCCTAAACTAACTACTCCTAAAGAGTAAAGTAATAGCAACGCTATTAGAAGTAAAGAGTTTCTAAGAGAAGATTAGCTCTATACTCTATATTACTATTATAATCTAACCTAACGTCGCTTTTATATACTCCCTACTCTTAAGATTCCTAAAAGACCCTGCTCCTTATTACTAGGCTATTACTAACTAGGTTATATAGTACTTATATTATACTTATTACCTTATAATATACTTTAGTAACTTAGGGGGTAGATAGGTATTACTAATTATAAGTAACGCTTTATTTATAAATAATAAGGAGACGTAGAGGTTATCTTAAGGGTATATAATCTCGCTCTTTAGAGGACTAATCTAGTAGAAAGCTGCTTAATAAGCTATAGGTATAATATTAATAATAGAAGCAGAGCTTCTAAGCTTGGAATATACTATTAAGGAGATAATTACTCTTTAGAAGCTCTTTAGGGATATCGCTCTTAAACTTACTAATATCTAAAAGATTTATTATAATAACTAATATATTGAGTTTGGAATTACGCCGTAGCCCTTTTGCAAAAAGACTATAACAAATTCACCTAGTTTATAGGTATAATTCGGGAAATACTATATAGGTATTTTAACCTATACCCTCTATTAGTTAAGGAAAATAATATAAGAACCTTATATATTCCTACTACTTATAAGTAAACCCTTATATAAAGTCGGACGCGCGCTATACTAGGGCTAATTATATTAGAGCTAAATAGGCTACTAAGGCTCTTATAGTAACGCCCTCGCTAAACCTTCTAGTAAGGTAAAAGCTACTATATAAGATAACTCCTTAACTTAAAAGGTCGACCTTCTAGTAAGGTACTAAAGGTAAATACTACTATATAAGAGGTAACTCCTTAACTAAAGAGGTCTTTCCTAAGAGGTTCTTATAGCTAGAAGTATAAGAAGCTCTGCTATAAGTAGGGCCTTATACCTCTCCCTCTTCCTTATCCTTATCCCTTAACTATATTAGCACTAGACCTTATATATAAAAACGCTAAGCTTATACGAGGTATACCTTTTAATACTAATAATATATAAGAGCTCGCTAGAGAGTTTAGTATTAATATAATTAATAAAGCCCGCTCCTTTTTTAACTACTCTATTATATATAGAGAGTATATTATTAATATAGCCCTTAAGAGGGCTCTTATTAATACCCCTAGAGGGGATACTTATTATTATATTATAGCTAAGTAAGTAGACTTAGTAGTAGAAGCTAGGCGGGTTATTATATACCCTATAGAGTAGCCCTTCTTTAAGCAGGTCCTCCGCACTATTAAGGCAGAGGTAGCCTAGGCCCCTTAGGGGTTAGTAAGTATAGCTTACGCTAACTGCTTTAATATCGAGAGAGCGTTGCTAATAATAGCATAGCTATAAAGGCGTTAGCTAACCCGATCGAATAAGAGGACTAGCGGATAAAGCGGTAATAGAGGTAGTATTTAACGGCGGCGCGGGTAGTATATAAGAGGAAAAGTCGATAGTTTCGTAGTTTAAATAATTAAAAACCACATTATTATCGATATAAAGTTAAAGATCGTGAGGCTATCTAGTAGGGCATGTACAAGTGCAGCTGTGGTTAGGAAAGGTAGTCGGCAACTTAGGAGGTTATTAGGTTATAATCACGTAACCGAAGGCTATGTATTATTAGGAGGCGCGGGGTTAGAAGGTCTATTGCACTTAAGTAGGTAAAATCACTATGCAGTGGCCAGAGGCTATAACTAATATATAATTCTCCTTATAATAGGCGAAAAGGAATAGATCTTAACTAAGCTATAGTATACTAATATTTAGAATATATAGCTATAATAAGAATACGCTAGGGGATCGTTTAGCGTAGTATATATACTAACGAATAATATACTAGCTAATAGTCTTATAAAGGTTCTTAATTATAACAAATTTAAATAGTTCTATTCGCTCCTTAATTTAAAAGATATATAGAGAATAATTATAATAAATGAGGGATACTCTAAATAAGTATAGAAGGGCTAGTAGCGCCTAATTTATAATTAATTTATAGCCTATTAGCTAGGGAGCTTAAAGTCGCTCCTATAGGAGTAAGAAAAAATATAATCTACCCCGAAGGGCTACCCTAAAACGCTAATTTTCTACTATCTAACCTTAGAGGGTTCGCTTATACTAATCTATTAGGATATTATATAAGGGTAGTAATACCTCTAGTAAATACGTACTAATAAGACTATTAACTATATAGTATAGTATAGTAGCTATATTACTAATAGGCAGACGAGGTATAGGTATACCTACGCTAACTACTAGGGTTTTAAATAAAACTAGGGTAGGAGATAGAGTAATAACGCTATATATACTAGAATTACTTATTACCTTAGGAGCCCTACCTAAACCCTTACTATTACTACCCTTCTTTACTATTATAATCTCCTCTTTCTAGATAGTAATAGCTTTATAGAGCGTAGCTCTCTAACGAGCAAGGGTTTATAAGTTATATTAGAAAATAGTTATAGAAACGAAGCGTATATAGAATTATACCTTTCTAACTACTAGGTTATTTAAAGTCTTAGCTTTAGTATATTAATAGGCTATAATAGTAATAGGGGTACTTATCTATTAATAAGGTACCTTACTCTTATAATAGTAGTTATACTTACTTACTATACTAAGCGAGCACCTTCTATTTAATAAGCCTAAGAGCTTACTTAAAATATATTAAAAGTAGCGCTTATTAAATAGGGGTACTTACTCCGCTTCTATACCTCTACTAGGGGGAGGAGGGCTAGGAGGGGGCTTTAAATTACCCTTATTAATACCCTCCTTCTTATCTATCTCCTTAGGGATTATAATAATAATAAGTTTAGTAATATTCTAATATATAGTTATAATAATAAAGAGATTATAACTTACTAGGAGCTATCCTCTTAAACTACCTAGGAGAGTAACCCTAGGGCCGGCCTCTTAACTATAAACCCTTACCCTTAGAGCTACTTTCTATAAGTTGCTTCTACTTCTTTCTACTTACTATATGATATATTAGTATATTATATATTAATAATAAGAAAGAATAATAGATATATATAACCTTACTATTACTCTCTAGGGGAGGAGGGTATACCCCTCTACTCCTAGCTTTATTCTTACTTTTAGTAGCGTACGCCTTCTTAAGGGCTATAGCCTAGCTAGTCTTCTTTTTAAGAGGTATTTATAAATATATTAGTATATTATAATAGCTTTAAGACTATTATATAATATAGGCGTACGCGCGTATATATAATAAGGTTATTATTAGAACTAAAGTTAGGTATATATATAATTATTATATTATATATAGGGAAGAGTTAAGAAGGGAGGAGGGTAGCTAGGTTATTTTATTTAGAGTTAATATAATAATAGCTACCCTACCTAAGCTAATAAGAGATAATAGATTCTATTACTATTAGTAAGAATTAGTAAATAAAGAGTATTATAATAATAATAATAATAATAATAGTTATAAAGGTAGAAAACTATAACTATTTACGCTTCGCTTATATCTAAGATCAATAAGTTTACTTTATTATCTCTTTTATAAATAGGCTTATTAATAGGTTATTTATAGATATATCGCTTTATATTTAGGTATTTTAAGGGATACTATATAGCTAGGCGCCTTTCTAGCTATTACTATATCTAGGGGGGTATATTATAATACCTTTAGTATTACCCGTTCCTAGCGTAGTATATAACTAACGTTAGCTCTAGAGCGACCTTTTTCTAGGGGTCGTTCCTCTAACTATAGTTATAAGTAACTACGTTATAGCTATTCTCGTTATGATAAAATAAGCTCTTTAGTAACTATAAATGTGGCCCTATAGGACGTTTCTCAATATCTCCCGTGAGAGATGTCGACTCGTTGCGATTTGAAACTTGGGCAGGATCGAAGAAGACCATCGCTACCTGCCAACACTACCATTAAGCTACAGCAAGTCATCCCTCATCGATATCCCGTCTCTTTTATCTCTTTGGAGTACTTCAGACTGAGTATCCTCTTTCGTTCTATGAAGATGCGACGCACGTTCTGATAATTGAACTTATCTGTTTTGATCATCCCACTCTCATAAACACTCTCACGTGCCGGAACTGAAGTCTATTCTACAGCAGATAACCTCTCGTTTGTCCGCATCTTACACACAGGCAAGCCGAGCCTTGACTTGCAGTTTGAATCAAAACAAGACTCTCAAACTTGCAGGCGACGGCGACATGGAATTAATCAAGCAGCTTCTTCTGTTCCTCGATATTGGCGGCAGAAGAAAAGTTTCTCTGATCGGTCAGTGTCAAGATCTCCAGCAGTCCGTTATCACGAGCCAGGATAATATCGCAGGGCAAATAGCTTAGCGGGCTAAGTTAGGGAAGTCTATAGGAGTTAGGAGATATAGGGAGGTACTAGGTAACCCCTAGATAAGCCCTCTAGCCCTTATCTAGTAGACTAGAGGGCTAGAGAAGAATATTTAACCTTAACTATACCTAGCTATACTAACTCTATTACTCTATATTATACCTATATATAATATATTATTCTCTCTTATTTATATTAATAAGGGTATAGATTATTAGAGTAATATAATATATAATAATATAATACTTACTTATAGGTTTACTAAGGATATAAATATAATATTACCTTTAGGATCTCTTATTAAATAGGAGTAGCTAAATAGCTAAACCTAGGATAAGATACCTATTAAGTAGAATAATAATAAGAATACTAATAGAGGACTAAGTAGCTAATTAATAGAGGTTAAATTAGATTAACTTATTAAAGAAGAAGAAAAAAAGGGTTAATTAAAGTATAAATAGGAATATCTTAAGGCCTTAAGAGCTAGCTAACTATTAACCCTAGTAAGTAACCTTATTACTTACTAAATAAATATTAGTAATAAAGTAAAGAAGTACTAGTTAGAGCTTTAGGGGAAGTACTTCCCTATATTTAAATATAAGGGTAGAACCTAGACTAATTTTAATTAGTTTATATTTAATCTTAACATATAATTTGAAATGAATAAAATTATATTAGACCTTAAAAAAGTACTATTTACTACTAGATACTTAGAGGGATTAATAGTAAAATAATAAACCTCTTACATTTCTATTAAACTATCATAATAAAGCAAAGGATATTACCTAGGTAGTAATAAAGGATTAGTTAGCTAATGATATAGCTAATATAAGGTCTAGGACCCTTAGTATATAAACCTAGCTTAAATAAGCCTACTAGTAACTAGGATAGTTATACTAGAGCTTTATTAATTACTATAAGGGAATTAAAGTAGAGAGCCCCTATTAATAACTAGAGGAGATCTAGGTAGCTAATATAGTAGCTAGGCTAGACCCTGAGCTCTAGTACTATGTTATAGCAAATAGATTACTAAAATTATAACTTAACTTTAATATAAAGGCTAGGAACGCTGAACTTATAGTTAATATATAAATATATAAGGTACTAGTAAGGGATTAGGGGACTAATAATAAATAATAGTAACTAGAAGGCTAAACTACTAACCTAGAGAGATAAGCTAAGGCTACTAGGGGGTAAACCTATATAAACCCTTATAATACTAATAACTACTAGGAGGATACTAAGGACCTATTAGAGGCTACTAGGAAGGAAATTATCTATTATATTTATAAAAGAAGAGGCTATATTATACTAAAGTACCTATATTATAAGAAGTATAGCTACCTCTATTATAAAGGGAAACCTTACCTTAGTAAATAACGAGAGGAGGACTAGGTAGTAATATATATAGTTTAATAAGATAGTAACTAGCTATATTATATTAAAGTAATCATATAGGTCCGAGCTATAAGTAGCTAGAAGACTAGTACTATACTTATTAATTATAAGGCTAATAAGAATATTATAAACTAGAGGATTATAACTAATACCTAACTAGAGGCTAATAAGTTAGAACCTATTAAGGGAGAATAGGTATCTAAGGGATCTAACTATCGTATATAGAAGTTAGTAACCTAAATGACTAATAGTATAGGTATCTAGTAGATAGCGTTATATAATTTTAAGATTAATAATAGTAATAGTTATAATACTATCCTAGAGATAGCTTAGTATATAGCGGAGTGCTCTAAACTTAATTAGAGGGAGTTAAGCTAAACCTTTCCCCTATATAAGAAGAGTATTTACCTTATTATAACTAAAAAGGAGCTTATATATATTAAGAATAAAGCGAGAGTAATACTTATAAGAGCATTATAAATTAACTAGGTATTAACTACTAGTTAACTAGAGGATACTAAGGAGCTTAAGATTAAAATAAATATCCCCTTAGAATACTAGGACTTTAAGAAGGTATTTAATATTGACCTAGTAAGGATTATACTAGAGTTTAGAACTACCAGGAGCTACTTAACTAATCTAGAGCCTAGTACTAAGCCCCTATTTAAACTTATCTATCTATTAGCTAAGAAGGAGTTAGAGGAGCTAAGGGATTATATTTATTAAGTTCGGAATTACGCCGCAGCCCCTTCGCAAAAAGACTATAACAAATTCACCTAGTTTGCAAGCATAATTTAGGAAATACTATATAGGTACTTAAACTTATACCCTCTACTCGTTAAGAAACATAATATAGGAACCCTATATATTCCTATTACTTATAAGCAAACCCTTATATAAAGTCGGACGCACGCTATACTAGGGCTAATTATATTAGAGCTAAACGGGCTACTAAGGCTCTTATAGCCTAGAAAAGCTACTATATAAGATAACTCCTTAACCTAAAAGGTCGATCTTCTAGTAAGGTACTAAAGGTAAAAGCTACTATATAAGATAACTCCTTAACCTAAAAGGTCGACCTTTTAGTAAGGTAAACGCTACTATATAAGAGGTAACTCGTTAACTAAAGAGGTCTTTCCTAAGAGGTTCTTATAGCTAGAAGCATAAGAAGCTCTATTATAAGCAGGGCCTTATACCTCTCCCTCTTCCTTATCCTTATCCCTTAACTATATTAGTACTAAACCCTATATATAAATATACTAAGCCTAAGTAAGGTATACCCTTTAGTATATATAATATAGAGGGGGTTACTAGAGAGTTTAGCCTTAATATAATTAATAAAACCCGCTCCTTTATTAACTACTCTGCTATATATAGAGAGCGTATTATTAATATAGCCCTTAAGAGGGCTTACCTTAATACCCCTATAGGGGACTCTATAAGGCGTAATAGTATTAGAGCTAAGTAAGTAAACTTAGTAGTAGAAGTTTAGTAGGTTATTATATACCCTATAGAGTAGCCCTTCTTTAAGCAGGTCCTCTATATTACTAAGGTAGAGGTAGCCTAGGTAGCCTAGGCCTATTAGGGGAACGTTAGTAAGTATAGCTTATACTAACTGCTTTAATATAGAGAGAGCGTTACTAACGACAGCATAGTAAAGATAGTAATAACTTCTAGCGGATAAAGCGGTAATAGAGGTAGTTTTAGTAGCGTAGGTAGTGCGTAAGAGGAAAAGTCGATAGTTTTATAGTTTGAATAATTAAAAACTACGTTATTATTAATATAAAGTTAAAGGTCGTAAGGCTATTTAGTATAATAGGAACGTATAAGTGCAGCTATAGTTAGGAAAGTTATAATCACATAACCGAAGGCTATGTATTATCAGGAGGCGCGGAGTTAGAAGTTCTATTGCACTTAAGTAGGTAAAATCACTATGCAGTGGCTAGAGGCCGGATTATATTTATAAAGCCTTATAGAAGGGGTAGATTTACTTATTAATAAGTCTAATAGTATTACTAATCCTATTTATCCTAAAGAAAGGAGATAAGTTAAGATTATATATAAATTACTAGGGACTTAACTAAGTAATTACTAAGAACTATACCCCTCTCCCTCTAGTTAATAAAATCCTTAACTAATTATCCTAAGTAAAGTATTTTATAAAACTTAACCTTAAAAATACTTATTACTAAGTAAGAATTCGAGAGGGAGATAAGTAGAAGATAGTATTCTATATATAATATAGCTACTATAAATACTATATTATACTATTTAGGCTTATTAATATACCCGCTACCTTCTAGATATTTATTAATAAGTTATTTTTAAGCCTAGTTAATATTATTTATATTATCTATTTAGATAATATCTTAATATTTACTAATAATATAGACTCCTATATAGAGGTAGTAAGATAGGTATTTACCTAATTAGAAGCTAATAGTCTCTATATAAACCCTAATAAGTATAGGTTCTATAAGGAAGAGATTAACTTCCTTAGGTTTATAGTTTTAATAGATAGGATTACTATAGAATAGGAGAGGGTTTAAGTAATCGCTAAGTAGCTAATACTTATTATAATATAAGACATTTAATAGTTTCTAGGATTTATAGGTTTTTATAGGAGATTTATTAAGAATTACTTAAAGATCTATAGCTCCCTTACTAACTAACTTACTACTATAGCTAAGGGGTAGCTAGTAATAACTAGGGAGGTAGTAGTTACTTTCTATTATGTCTACGCTTTATTTATAGAGGTACCTATTCTATATTACCTTAATCCTATGCTCTTAATTTAGGTTAAAACTAATATATTAGACTTTATAATAGGGGTAATACTAAGCTAGCTAGAGGGAGATATATAGAGACTAGTAGTATTTATATTATAGAAGCTTAAGAGTATATAACTATAATATAATATACTAGAGGTAGAGCTACTAGCTATTAGGGAGGTAGTAGTAAGGTAGTAGTACTACTTACTTTACTCTTAGTATTATATCTAATTTATTACTAACTATTTAGGCTACTAGTACCTCGCTAATAAGAAGATACTTAGTAGCTACTAGGCTTAGCTACTATAAGACCTATTAATATTTAACTTTGAAATTAAAATAAGCTAGGTTACTATAACCTAGCTAATAGCCTCTTATAGAGACCTAACTATACCCTAGGGGATATAGAGATTAATAAAGCTAGGGACTCGTTCTTATAAGAATTTCTATAATGTTTTAATAAAGCTATTATTTAGAGGGTAGATACTAAGTAGTAGTATAGTACCTAGTAGTTAAATATATCCCTAGAATAACTTATACCCTCGCTCTAGGAGTAAGTTAAGAAAGCCTAATAAAAAGATCTATTTTATATTAATAATAAATAGAAATAACGAGGGATAAGGTAGTTACTAGATAACTTTAATACCCTAAGATATTAAAAGGATATATCCCTAATAACTACCTACTTTAGAATAAAGTCCTTAGAGTATTCTATAATAAACTATCTAGAGGTTACTAAGGGGTTACTAAGATACTAAAGAGGATTAGAAACTCGTTTTTCTAGAATATATAAAAAAGCTATATAAAGGAATATATTAAAATATATATAATATACTAGCGCACGAAACTAAGATACTACCTCCTTTATAGTAAACTTATGCCCCTACTAATACCTACTAGGCCCTTTTAATAAGTATTAATCGACTTTATTACTAAATTACTATTATTACTTATAATAAAGAATAAGCTTTATAATAATATTCTTCTTATTATTAATCGATTTATAAAATACTCCCTATATATCCCTACTAGGGAGTTACTTATAGCTAATAGGTTAGCTATACTACTAACTAAATATATCTTCCTTATATTTAGGCTTCTAGAAGCTATTATATCCAATTAGGGATCGCTCTTTACTAGTAAATTCTAGTTTAAAGTATACTACCTATTAGTTATTAAGAGGAAGATTAGTACTACCTTCTACCCTTAAATAGATAGCTAAATAGAACGCTAGAATTAGAATATTAAGTACTTTTTAAAGACTTTCTATAATATTAACTAAGATAACTAGGTAACTTAGATCAACCTAGCCTAATTTATTTATAATAACTCCTACTATAAGGCTACTAAGACTTTACCTACTAACCTACTAATAGGATATTCCCTACAGGGATCTAATAACGTTAAACCCTAGCTAAAGGTCTTAGTCCTAGTAGTATATAATAGATTTTATAGTTTAGTTACCTAGAGGTTAGCTATTACTAAACTACTCTATAAGTATAATGAAATATATAGTAAGTTCTATAACTAGAGGAGGACCCTTATTATTTTCGCTATAAGAGACCTTATCCTACTTTTAATTAAAAATATTAGGTAGAGGCAGCCCTTCTATAAACTTTCTAACAAATATTTAAGCCCGTTTAGGGTCTAATAGGTAATTAATAGGGGACGAGTATATAAGCTATGGATCGATAAAAAGTACTAGATTTATAATATATTCACTCCTATGTAATTAGAGCCCTTTTTTAGCTTAGTTATCTCACTATAAGATATCCTACTTAATAATAATAATAATATTTATATAGTAGAATATATCGTTACCTATAGGGGCCCCAGATATAACTATTAATACCTTATCAAATAGAGGGTCTATAGCGAACTAGATAATTTATAGAAGCTATAGCGTAATATATCTATAGATCTATAGAATACGTACAAAGTTAAATTATAAGTAGAAATATTACTATCCCTATATAATTTAATAAATAACTTAATAGGGGACTACTAGTAATATAGAAATAGGATATACTAGCTAGGTATCTTAATTTACTAGTTTAAAAGCCCTTAATAAGGTAAAAAGAGATTAGAAAAATACCTAAAAGTAATTAAATACTACTTAGAGGTTATTAATAGCTTACTAAGAGTATTCTTAGAAATTTTAAATCTATTAGGTATTAGTACCTTCTTCTCTAGAGCTATTATCTTTATTATTAGATTTAATAGCTAGAGCTTTATTATATTACTTTAAGTTAGAAATACTAACTAGAGGAGTATTAATAAAGTATTAGTAGGGATTATATAAACTTATAACTTTATTATAAGAGTTAAATAACTCCTTAGTATACTTAGCTTATATTTCCTATACCTCTAGCTACTTTTACGCTAGCTACTCTATTATTATATAATAATAAGTAAGCTCCTTATATTATTTATATAATAACTTAGTTTATTTCTTAGCCTCCTTAGCGAGGTATTACTAGTAAATTATAACCTCCTCTAAGGCGCTTACTTAGTAATCCTGTAGTTCTATAGAGATCTCTACCTCCTTAGCGTTATATTTCTTAGGTATAATATTAGCCTTATTCTTCTTAGCTTAGAAAGCCTTTTTAATTATAAGCTAAATAGCGAGGATCTCCTCTTAAATATAATTAGAAATTAATAATAAAATACTATGGAGGTATTAGATAACCTACTTTATTTTTAATATACTACGCTTAGATATTAAGCTTAGAGTAGCCCTTATCTATTAAGCGCTTAAGCTTATTAAGTTCGGAATTACGCCGCAGCCCCTTTCCAAAAAGACTATAATAAATTCACCTAGTTCGTAAGCATAATTCGGGAAATACTATATAGGTATTTTAACCTATACCCTCTACTAGTTAAGGAAAATAATATAGGAACCCTATATATTCCTACTACTTATAAGTAAACCCTCGTATAAAGTCTGACGCGCGCTATACTAGGGCTAATTATATTAGACCTAAATAGGCTATTAAGGCTCTCATAGCCTAGAAACGCCCTTGCTAAACCTTCTAGTAAGGTACTATAAAAGCTACTATATAAGATAACTCCTTAACCTAAAAGGTTAACCTTTTAATAAGGTACTAAAGGTATTATAAAAGCTACTATATAAGATAACTCCTTAACATAAAAGGTTAACCTTCTAGTAAGGTATTATAAATATTACTATATAAGAGGGAACTCCTTAACTAAAGAGGTCTTTCCTAAGAGGTTCTTATAGCTAGAAGTATAAGAAGCTCTACTACTATAAGCAGGGCTTTATACCTCTCCCTCTTCCTTATCCTTATCCCTTAACTATATTAGTACTAGACCTTATTATAAATATACTAAGCTTAGGCGAGGTATACCCTTTAGTATAAATAACGTAGAGGGGATCGCTAGAGAGTTTAGCCTCGATATAATTAATAAAACCCGCTCCTTTATTAACTAACTACTCCGCTATATATAGAGAGCGTATTGTCGGCATAGCCCTCAAGCTTTGATATAGAGAGAGCGTTGCTAACGACGGCATAGCTATGAAAATAGTAACAACTTCTAGCGGACGAAGCGGTAATAGAGGCGGTATTTAACGGCGGCGCGGGTAGTACGCGAGAGGATAAGTCGACAGTTTTATACTCTATTAAATAATTAAAAACTACGTTATTATTAATATAAAGTTAAGGATCGTGAGGCTATAGGCATATATAAGTATAGCTATAGTTAGGAAAGGATCACGTAACTAAAGGCTATATATTATTAGGAGGCGCGGAGTTAGAAGGTCTATTATACTTAAGCAGGTAAAATCACTATGCAGTGGCTAGAGGCCGCTTAAGTAGTATATATTATATAATAAGTAAGCTATAGGGAGTTAGTAGCTAAGAACTAGAAAATAATAAGTAAAACCTATATTAATATAAGCCTTTCTATTACCTATTTTAATATAATACTTATATTTAATAGAAGTATTTCAAAATAAATAAATTAGTCATAAATGTATAAATTAGTAAGTAATATAAAACCTAAAGCTAGTAAAATATTAAATAGGTATTAGCTAAGTACTAGCTAAGGAGTATATATTTACTATTACTCTTAAAGTATATAATTAAGCTTATAAGGAGCTTAAGCTTAGTATCTATATCCTTAGGTAGCTCCTACTTTATCTATACTAGGAGGTAATAGTAATAGGAGTATACCTAGAGCTTACTTATTATAAGAATACTAGTAGTATTTAGTATATTAGTAGGGTAGGGGGTAGTATTGGAGGCGTTGGTAATAATAAAAAATATAATAATAAGTTTACTATATAGTAATTAAGATAAGGGTATTAGTAGGGGAGCAGGGGCTAATAGTAAGTTATTAATAATAATAGTATTAATATTATAAATCTAAAGAAATAAGAAAGAGAGATTTTAATAAGGTGAAATCTTAAATAATATTTATATATTTTTAACTTAATATTAAAACTAAGCTTTTATATAGCTAAAAAGAGGACAATCTCTAGATTATTATATTGTTTAGCTTTAGCTAATTTACTAAGTATAGGGAGGTATTAGATAACTACTAAATAACTACTAGTAACCCCTTATATTATAATAAAGACCTTTTTTATTCCTAGAGGCAGAATATCTTTGTTACTCTGATAAAAGTATTAAAAATATAATAATTCTAAGGATAAGTTTAAAGTAATAAAAATAAGCTTAAATAATAATATATTTTCATATAACCGTATAAAGAAAGGAGTAACCCTTATAAGGGAACTTAGCTATAGCTATTTAAATAACTACTAAGTAGTCCTAGACTTATTTAATAAAGCTATAAGAGTAGTTAGAATATAGGAATAGCTTTATTACTAGCGTATTACTTCTCTAAGCTATAAAATCTTTTAATACCTAGGTATAAGAGCTATAAAAATAGCTAGGGTAGAGGATAGGTATCTTATTACTAATTAACTACTCTTTTAAGCTATTTAGCTATTTAGCTATTTAAAGAAAAGTTATATAACTAGAATAAAAGATATTAAATTCTAGACTTATAAAAACTAAGAAGTTATAGAATCCTATAGGGAGGTACTAAGTACCCTCTAGATAATTACTAAATAAATTAATCTAAGGATAAATTAATTTAAAAAAGGGGGGATTATATTATAAGCTAGGATAATATTATAAGGAAAAGGGCTTATTAAGCTAAGTTAGAGAAGTCTATAGGAGTTAGGAGATATAAGGAGGTATTAGGTAACCCCTAGATAAGCCCTCTAGCCCTTACCTTGTAGACTAGAGGGCTAGAGAAGAATATTTAACCTTAACTATACCTAGCTATACTAACTCTATTACTCTGCACCGCGCCCGTATGTGACATCCGTGCTAGGTCTATCTCTGGGAAGCAACGCGATACGGAGGCGTGCTTCCTCGAATTTCCCCTGGACGAATTCCTGTCCGATGGCCGTTTGGGATTCACGGGCCAGCAGACTTGTCCTCCTTGTTGCTGCTTAAGGGAACATCTCGTTCACGGTACGACGAACAGCATTGTCCAAAGACCGCGTCACTCAGACGTATTCGGACTGGAATTGCGTTGAGGTCATACTTCGCTCTCTTCCGACATTCTACAGAGCGCCTACTTACATCGCTGTCCTTCATCTTGGTCATAACCGCCCGCAGCTTTTCAGGCCGCTTCACGGATGTCGCCCCCATACCCAATGGTACCAGAACCCGTACACGGCCCCGTTCTCGGTGACATCCCGCCTGATCTCTTCCTCCAATCTGTCAACATCTTCGACAGTCTGCACTGTATCCATTCCGCCGTCCTCTACCACAGCCAGCATCATCGGCCGCACGATTTCGACGGCCATCCTTCTCATCGCGTCCTGCAGCATGTCCCTGGTCGCGAAGGTGTTGAAGTTCTTAGTGTCAATTTCTACGAAGCCGGTGTCTTCGAGGACCAGGGGGAGTCGCGCGGGCATACTGTTGCGTGGTCAGCAAACCAAAACCGGACGCAGGACATCGATTTACGTGGCCGCTCGAGGAGGGCAAACTCACAAAGGATCTCGCCCAGCCTTCATCCACCAGAGCGAGCTGATCCTGTCCCATTCGGCGAAGGCCTCGCTGGGTGGCACCATTTTCCATCCCACGTCGCCGACCTCCTCCCAGTGGATGTATCCCCCAGGTTTCAGCAGGGTGTACAGGTGCTTCGCAACGGTCTCCCAGTCTCCCTTCTTCATGCCCAGACTAATCAGCCTCACGTGGACCAAGTCAAAGGACCCCTGCATGTCCGCGGGAAAAGGCTCCAGCGCGTTGTGCTGCACCATCTTCATGTTCTTCGGCAACTCCGAGGCAGGTGGGAACTTAATCGTGTCCATGTCGATCCCGCACAGCTCGGCCGAAGAGGGCAGCTGCGTCGCGATCTCCCGAAGCCATATGCCCGTGCCAGTCGCGATCTCCGCGACGCGCGGTGCCGGCAGTTGACGGAGGTGTGCCAAGATCTGGGGCGGGCACAGCTGCCCTCCGCAAAGCGGGAGCCAGATCTTGTAGTGGTTGTACTCGAGGCGTGCGCGCTCGGTGGAGAGGTCGCCACGGTTCAGCAGGTAAACGCCATCGTCGTCGGCGTTCCAGTGCTTCATCCCGGCGTCGAGATCTGGGCGGGAAACGGCAGCCATACTGTCAGTCTGAAATCCTTCAATGGTTCAGATGGAACCGACGCCTTGTACGCCTTGCCGAGTTCATCGGGTTCAGTTGCGGGGCTATTATACTCAAATCGTCTTGCCGGCTTCGCTCCGACTTTCTTCGGTATCGGCAAGACAGAGTTGGCATCGTTGAAGCTTTCGCGCAGTCTTTCAAGGATTCGTCATCTAATCTGATCTTTCAGACCCCGTTTTGAGTTTCGGCATCTTCTCCTCAACAGCGCGATTGGTGGATAATCCCGGGATGTGGCATCACCTCACTCAAAGTTCAGCTCAAAGTTGTGTACTACATACAGTATCATTACCATTGACAGACCAATTAGGACCTGAAGGTCTGGTGAGCTTGGGAATCGCTCTCCTCGCCATTAGGGCCACGGCGGGGGAAGAGAGCGGGGTGAGCTTCCGTCTCGGAGCGGGACCACCCGATCGCCGAGAACCGTGTCGGTGGAGTGGATGCCGGAAGTCGACCGGAGCTTGATGGGCCGCACCCGGATGAACCACGAAAGAAATCGGCGAATTGCCCAGACTCTCGGTAATACTTGATTCCATGGAGATGTGATTCGAAGGGTTTCTTTGTGCTCGTCAGCTGAAGTAAACTTTGCCGCCAAGGTCGGCCGTGGCTTGGGTCAAACATTCCGAAGCCGGCGCTGGACCACGTTTTTGGATAGCCGATTCTTTCATCTCTGAGCCGAGACTTCTGCGAAGATTATTATATTAGAGTCGGCTTCTCTCATTTGCATCTGAGGGTTTTTGGCGAACACAAGATACCACGTTGAACGCCGGGCCCTTCCACGGCCGCCGCATCACGACATGGCCCTTGCCATCGGCGACCACGCATTCTCGAGAGAGGCGAACTACGAATATCCCGAGGCCTTGATTCTTTGCAACAGCACTTCGGGGAATTCGTCATACTACATCCACGCTCATGATTTCACATGCGGCCAATTCGGCCACTGCAGTTGTCCTCGGATGCCCGCCGAGCCTGACATCGCAGGAAGAGGTGTAAGTCAGATTGCCGAACATCGAAAGCCCTTGTTATCGCCCAATCACCAGCGTCTCCTTGTTCACACTGGTGTAGGTCATCGCAGCTTTCGTGGTCACAGCCTTCCTGACGCTTCTCACGACGGTCTTCTGCCTGGTCGTAGGCCGCACGCACGACGACCGCCAAACGCTCAACCCGATCGACCGCTTCGTCCGCAAACACGCGTCCGAACCCGTTCGAAGTCTCATGTTCCGCCTGCGCATAAACCCCGACGTACAAGCACTCGTCGCGTACGACCTTGTCAACACCCTCAGCGATCTCCAGCTGGTGACCGGCGTGGCCATTCTGATCTCCGGGATGAAGCAGCTCGTCGACGGCTCCATCTCGACCTACCACTTCATGATCGTCACCGACCTCGCCTGGTTCTGCAGCAACACGCATCTGTTCTCGCTGCTCGTCATCACGAGTATGCACGACAGCGCCAAGCGCACCAGCCCCGACCGACACAACACGCAGCACAAGGCTCTCGCAAAGAGGCTGGCGCGCGCGGTCAGGATATTCCTGATGTCGGTGACCGTCGTGCTGTTGCTGTATGCCCTGTACGTCGGCGGATACGCCGAGATCTACGAGCACGGCCAGTTCCGCTGCCCGATGAAATGCTCGCTGGGGCTGCCGAAAGGCGGCGACCCGCAGAATCTCATGGTTACGAACATGGTGCTGATGGGCTACTTTTACGGCATCAGCATATTCTTGAGCTGGCGCACCGGCCGCATATTCTGGATGGATCGCGTCCGGGGGTTTCTGATCGATAACCAAAGCCAGCCGGTGGACGTGTTGAAGCCGGAGGCGGTCTTCAAGAGGTGGTCGGAGAACAAGATGCGGACCTGGGCCAAAACGGTTCTCAGATGGACGTGGTACTTCTTCGCGTCCGAGGTCGAGACCATCCTGGGATTGATGGCGTACTTTGTGTTCGGTATCTGGGCGGTGGTCGACGACCGTCGCAGAGGCCACGGAGAGATGGAGCAGGACGTGAGGGACGACGAGAACAGCCTGATTTTCAGCCAGCTCGTGCCCATGTTTTTGCTCATCATCCCCTTCATGGGCCTGTTCGAGTCGTACGCGCGACACTCTAGGGCAGACGAGGAGCGGAGGGGCAAAGGGCTGGACGACCTCGGATCCTCCTGAAGGACCTTTGACGGCCACGGGCTCTGCAGTGACGAGACATTTCGAGGGAAGTGACGTACGTAATTACAAAGTACACAAGAAGAAATCGATTCGCCGGTGGGCATTACACATTAGGCCGAAGATCGGATGAGTTAAAGAGGCATGACAGCAGGGTGCGTGTCGCGCTGACGCGGGCGCACGAAGACGCAGTTCATCGAGTGTTCTTCCTCGCAGGGATGGCAACAATGCAGAGGATTGTTTTTGTCGTTTGCGGCGAGATTGACTTGTTTGAACCATTTGACACATCGACGATGTCGGCCGTCAGAGACCAACACACATCGTCGATGAACACCCGCGATCACAGACCGCGGAGCAGACCTTCAATGCGGTTCTACCAATCACGACGGCAAGAAAGAAAGGAAAATAAAAGAAAAATAAAAGACCAGCAGAGGGCCTGTCACGCCGCCGTCTGGGCACTGAAATGGCTCGGATTGGGGAGACGGCGGCCGGCTACTTGGCCTTGACGTGCGGGTGTCTCGAGCCCCCCTGAGCGCAACATGTTTTTTTGCGGGAGCCCGGGGGAGCAAGGCCTTTCTCTCTCTCTCTCTCTCTCTCTCTCTGTCCTTAAGCTTTAGGCGCTACTACCCCTTCAACGCTCTCGGCATAGCGGTGGCTGAGTGAGAGGCGCGCTCAGCTGTGAGATTTCACCCGTGGCGCTGTTCAATGAGCAGACTTTGAAACACCGCCAACGAGAGAATCCGCACCGCAAAGAGGCGAGGACGAGGGCTGTACGGCAGAATGCCCCTTCATTGCCACCAAGGGGCCGGGAGTACGCAGCCGCATTTGCTAAGCGAATCCAGGGGCGGCAGCGGGGGAGCATGGAGTTATGAGCCCCGCGACGGAGGCCGTGAGCTTGTTTGGCATCCATGTGTTGGTTCTGATATAAGACGACTGACAGAGCGAGACAGAGCATCTTTCCGAGGTCCCAGGATCACGGGTCAGCTGTGCTGCACTCTCAGACCTCGCACCGATGCCTTCATCATCTTCATCGTCGTCATCAACGCCTTCGACCGTGCTCGCGGAGGGGATGCTTCAGACAGAGATAAAGCCACCCATGCTCACCACCCACCCTATCATCAGTCGTTCTCCCCCGGATTCTCACCAAACCACCGCCGCGTCCGTCAGAGTTTACGCCATCATCATCTCTAGTTCAAACATGCGCTCCTCCTCAGTCATCATCGCCGCAGCCGGCCTGGCCGCCACCGCCTCAGCAGGCTCCATGGAGATCCTGACGGCGGCGAACGAGCAAGCCGGCGGCTCCCCTGTCCGCCGCGATCTCGCCTCCTGCAACTCAGTCGCCACGGCCCTGTTGCCCAAGATCACCGACGGAGCCCCTACCGTCCCCGCCGATGTCGCCAACTACCTGGCTTTCTCGGCCTCCGTCACGGACCCCTGCTCCGATCCCACCATCACGGGCTCCGTCGGCTCAGCGTACTCTACGTATGCGGCGTCCTTCACCTCGTGGAGAGAGGCTCACATCAGCGACTTCCGCGCCGTCTGGCAAGCTTGCAGCGACGTCCAGGCTGTCGCGACGGTGTTGCCAATCGGCACTGGCCAGTGCAGCTCGCTCGTCGCCGAGATCACCAGCGCCGGGCCCGTCAACGGCGGAAATGGTATTGGCGGTGGGAATGGAGGCGGCGGATCTGGCAATGCTGCCGCTCCGAGGGAGACGGGTGCCGTCATGGCCGCTGCCGCAGTAGCTGGTTTCGTCGTTGCTGCTATGCAGTAATGGTGTTGCTAGAAGTGTGGAATTATGTAATTGCGGTATGGATACACGGAGGGAAGACACACATGATATACCAGCATGGGCGTTAATAACACGATCTGATTGAGGACTTCATGGTTATGATTCTATATCAGGGCTTTGGGTATACTTCAGAATGGGGGACTGGAAATTGGTTGATGTTAGTCTTTAGTGAGGTCAAAGTATTATCATTATGGTCCCATTACGGTCAAATATTCACAAGAACACCTATACTCCATCATTGCAAGATGGCAAAGTTCCACCCCTCTTTCGCGTTAGGTGAAGACCTCAAATCCCGCTTCAACCAGCATCTCAGCTCAAGCGTACCGTCACCAGCAGTAGTATTTCCCCACCCGACACCCGTGCACTGGGCTGTCTTTGAGCAAACATCCATGCATTCGCCCATGTTACTAGCCAGTAAGTTGGACATGTCGATCGCTTCGTCGCCGGTGTAGTCAATGCCGCACACGCGCAGGAACCTCTTGTCCGAGCCGGTAGGGCTGTAGAAGGTGTTGTTGGCGTCGGGACACAGGGCATTGGGTCCAGACGTCGCTGTTGGGGATGAAGCCGCTGTCGAGGACGCCGTCGTTGAAGTAGCACGTGTCGTAGCTGGGCTGGAGCTGACTGACGGGGATGCCGTCGGACTCGCCACGGCCTTGGTCGAAGCACTGGCGGAGACGCTCGACGTCGGCGTGGGTGTCGCGGAGCTGGAGTTCCATGTAAGTAAAGAGGCATTCTGTTCGACAGGATTGAAGGACGAGGAAGAGCAGCATACCTCGTCCGCGCACCGCTCTCGTCCGCCTGGTTCGACTTCGATCCAGCTCCGAGCCCCACGCCGACGCCGACGCCAACTCCGAGAACCACGAGGCTAAGCAGTCCGACGAGCAGCCAAAATGCCCACATCCTCAGTCCGCAGCACTTTTGGTTCCTCGTCTCCCGGCGCGCCCTCCTCTCCTCGTCGTAAAGACTCAGCCCCCGCTTGCCGGCGGCGGCGGCAGCGGCGCCCTTCTCATCCGGCGGCGGGGTCCCCTCTCGATAGAACGTGTACTCGTCGTTCGCGAGCGGCGTCGGGTCGTCGCCGGCCCAGTAGACGGACGGGATCGACGCCTTGCTGAAGATGGAGCCTTTGCCGCTCCGGACGGTGGGCGCTTTGCGGGGCAACGGGACGGTGCGCTTCGCTCTGATATCGCGGGACACGACGGGGACGGGTTCGTCGGGTGGCGGCGGGAAGTCGAACCCGTTCATCGTGTTTTCCCCTTTTTCGGTCCTTTGAAGTTCCTCCGATTTTGCAAAAGACAGGATTGCGGCCACTTTTGGCTGGCTGCCAATAATTGCCTCTGTCCTAGGAGGATGGGTTCTTCTGCTATGTCACGGGTTCCGGCAACACCATCGTCTCGGCCCTCCCGGGACAGACAGACGAGAAAGTTTCTTTCCTTCTTTCGTTCTCTTCCTCCTTCTGTTGGCTGCCTAACAAGATTTTGTTTCCAAAATTGCATGAAATGAGCGAGTGAATGGTTGAATGCGACGTGGTCGCGTTCTGTCAAGCGAGTGTCGATCGTAGTGTTAATCGTGATTTCGGGGGGTGGAATTGCCAGGCACGCATATGCGATGCCTCTCGCTGCTCTGCTGCGATTGAACCTGCTGGGCCGGCTAAGAAGAGCGACCGTTCCCCGTGAAAGTTCAAAACCACGGGGACGCCGATGAGGTTGATTGAACGCGTCAATGAATGAACGAGTACAAAATGGGAATCAAGGGAAGAAGGCAAACAAGGAAGGGAAAAGAGAGAAACGAAAAAGTGGACGACCAGAGTCAATCGGCACCCATCATCCGTCCTCTCTTCGGAACACTTGTCTCTCTCTCTCTCTCTCTCTCTTCCCCCCCCCTCAGGCCGTATCCGGGGCTCTTGTGTCATAACAGAGCTTTTAAGAGTCTGGATGTGGTGTTGCCCCTGTTGTGATAATTTCCCGGACCTGGGGATGATGTGACGGACTAAGCCGCTTTGGCACGTCCAAGCAATCGGCACCATGGTCCACGGAACGGCGTTTGGGGGGAGGGGGTCTCGACAGGGATCACATCAGCAGTGCATACGACTCGAAGGGGAAACTTGAGTAAAGTACCAGTTGCTGGTTTTGAGGGGGGGGCGGCAGGTTGGAGCGGCAGGGAAGGAAAACAGATGGTTGGATATTCTTGATTGATTTTCAACGAGATCGACATCGCCAGCTGAGACCAGGGGAGATCTGTCAACCGAGTGGGTGGTTTGCCACGCCTTTTCTCTCTCCTCAACTGACAGACACACGGCCGGCCGACTTCAACGTTGAAGAACTGCGATACCACTCGACCCAAACAGCCAACCAACTCGCCACCGAACCCCCACGAACGATACGACACACGCCCGGCGGGTTGATTTGCACGATGAGAGGCGAAGAAAAGGGTCCTAGCGCATTCAAGGCCTGCAGCTAGATGCGAGCCGTCGCAGTCGAAGACGAGCATGTGCGTCAGCCACCAGCCACCAGCCATCCGGCCCCCGAACGAAAGACAGTCGGCGTCGACGCGAAGGATCCCCCCTTTCGTGAACCGAGATTTGTTATGTGTTGGCGCGCCGAAGGTTTTGCCATTTGGCTGGCCGCCCTTCATCCTGGCCTCCTGAGACCAGACCAGACTCCGAGTATCGCTCGCCCACGCATACCGTTCATGTGTAGGCCGAACGTCTGTTCGGCTTGGCTTGCAGCTGTGCGCTGTGCGCCTTCGGGTCGGCCTCGATCGCTTCCGCCTTCCGACAACGGGTTGGCGCTACGTGCCCACGGAATCCCGCAAAGTCTCTCTGGAAAGGGTGGCGTTGCGACCGAGAGCCTCACAAGTATTGGTTTCTCAGTCACTTGACCAATGGTGCGGCAGTGTAAGGTGAGAAAGGAGCGACGACCAAGGGGAGGGGGGAGATATTTGGAGGGATGCTGGCGACATTTAAACCGAGGGGATATCGCTGAGTCGCTGAGTCGATCGTGCTAAAATCAAGACGTCAAACCAGCAGAGTTTGCGATTCATGAACGGGGTCGGGACTGTTCATCTCATCCTTTCTTTCGTCCCAACGGTGTCCCTGCGAGCAGCCCAACCACCACCGACCCGCGCGTCTGGACCAGGTTCTCGTTCTCGGGCTGTGAAGCTAGAAGGGGGGGAACGGGCCCTGCGCGAGAGGCCAGAAGACGGGAGAAGCAAGAAAACAACAACATTGCTTCTTCGTTGGCGCCCGATAATCAAACGCGCAAGCCCAAAGCAGCCTACTCTCATTTGAAATTCCAAGGCCAGAGCCCTTGTCAAAGCCCAGACCATATTGCAAAATACTTCGCCGAAGGGCCTTCAGGCTTCATTCACATGCCACACGGCAGATGAGCGGTAGATACATACACATCTACAGACACACACACACACGTATGCTTTGCAGTAAACACACAAGGTTTCCAAGACCAGAAACAGAGGCCGGGGATAGACAAGCGCTTTGTGTTCGGGAAATGAACCAAACGGGAGACGGGTTTCTTAGTCCATGTCTATCAAGGAACATCTCTGCAACGACAACAAAGTTCCAGGCTGATCGCTGCAAGTCGGGCGTAGAGTGGTGTGGATCGTCCCACCGATGGCCCGGCATTCCGCCCATCGGGCACCAAATTACCAACCGCAGGACACCCTCTTTTTCGCCTTCCCGTTCGCAGCCCTTCAGAAGTTCAGCTCGTTCATCCCTTGGAAGAGCTTCTTAAATCGAGCGCGACGTCCCGGATGCGGATGCAGCAAGTCGCATGCACTTCCGCAGGACCTTTTCTTGCTCTGTCCAGTGCTTCTGCATCGTGTGGTTTTTTCCCTTTCCTGTTTGACAAACGGCCTGTCCTTACCGTTCGTTCCCCGACCAATCCACATCCGGCTCCCGCGTCCGCGTCCGCGCCCGCACGATAACCAATCCGAATTTGGTTTGTGAAGCCGTCGTCACTTTTCGGGACATCCGAAAGAAGAATTGTGTGTGTGTGTTGGGGGGGGGGGGGGGGGGGGGTGACGCGCGCATTCAAAGTGTTACTCGACCTGAATCTGCGACTGCAACATGTCCCACCGCCAAAGGCCTCCGGCCCCGTCCCGGAGCTCACGGTCCCCACAATCCAAGAGCGCCGGAAACACGGCCCCGCCCAACGGCCCGATGCCGACCTTGGCGGCTCCCAGGCCCGTCCGCCCAGCACAGAGTCTGCTGCAGGCCCCAGAACGGCAGTGGGCCGCGAAGCCGAGCCCGCCTGGCTACACGAGCTTTCCCCCGCCGCCGAGTCCAGCCCCGAGCGCCGGTGCCGGCCTCCCGTCTCCGTCTCCCGGCGTCCACTCGGCCACCGCGTCTCCGGGTGGTGCCGGCGTCGCGCCCGGGAAAGGCCTCAAAAGCCCCGGACCCAACGCCCTGACGAGCTTTCCGCCGCCGCCCCCGACACCGCCGCAGCGCGATGCCGCTAGCTACTTCCCTCCCACCTCCAATCCGACCAAGACGTCGAAGCCTGCTCCCGTCATCGCTGCCCGGATTCCGGCGACGACAGACAAGGTCAGGGGGAAGTTGTCGGTGTCGGAGACGGAATTGCGCCCAGGCGTGTTTGATATCGACAACCTCGAAGAGACCCTCCAGAACTTGCGCTTCGCGCCCTCGCCCATGCTCTCCACCATCTACTCTGCCCCATCGACTCCTCGCGAAGAAGTCTCCACGCCCGATTTCACCGCCAGCACGACGACGTCGTGCTTCACGCCTCCCTCAACCAACCCGACCCCCGAACCCACGGTTCTCACACCCCGCGGACCGCCTCCTTACTCACAGGAACCCGTCACTTCCCCGACCACCCGACCCCGCGCCAACTACCGCAGAGCCAGCCCGCCGAGCAGAAAGCGAGGCCGCGGCGTTGTTTCCTGCATCGACGCCCCCGTGACCTTTGCCACGACGTGGTACATCCATCCCACCGCTCCCGACTTCCATGTCTGCTCTCGATGCTACGAAGACCATCTCTCCGGGACCCGCTTCGAGAACGATTTCCGCGGCAGGATCTACGACGGCCAGAAACCCCGCGTATGCCGCTTCAGCAAACCCCGCATCAAGGACCACCTCCTCCAACAGGCCCTCATCACCGGCCGCGTCGAAGAGCTCACCTCGTTCCTCCGCGACCGCAGCTCCGTCCCCGACTGCCGAGGCCTCGACGGCGCCAGAGGCTGCGAAGGAACGAAATGGTACCGTCCCAAGAACAACGCCGTGCCGAACATGATCGTCTGCCAGGCCTGCTACGAGGACCACGTCCAGCCCTTCCGCACCGCCGCCAACTTCGAGCCGGCGTCCGCGCAGCCCGCCGACGACGTCTGGGCTTGCGACCTCGCCATCCCCTACATCCGCAACATGTACAGGCTCAAGGCCGCCCAGGACAACGACTGGGAGGGCTTCACCACCGAGGCCGCCGCCCGGATGAACGTCACGCCCTGCGCCCGGCGCCAAAAGGTCGCCGTCGGCTCGCGCAGGTGGTTCACCCCGACCACGGGTACGGAGGGCGTCCTGATCTGCGCGGCGTGCTACTGCGACTACGTCGGCTGCTCCGGCGAGGAACACCGCTGGCGCGACGCGGGAGACGACAACCTCGCCTCGCGGCACGGGAGCATGGTCCACTGCATGCTGGGCCACTTCAACGTCGGCGTCGCCATGTCTCGGGCGCAGGAGACCAGGGACTTCTCCGTCTTCTGGAGAGCCTTGGACGTTGCGTGCCACGAAGAGTTCTGCGACCCGCAGGGCATCAGGGACGGGAAGTGGTACACGTTCCCTTCGCACCCTGAGGAGTTCAGCATCTGCGCGACATGCGTAGCCACCATCGCCGAGCCCCTCGGCCTCGCGGCCTCGCTCGTCCCGCGGTGCGGCGTGTCGCCGGGCCTGACGCATCTGTGCGCGTTGAACCCCGCCAGCCCCCGGTTCGTCGCCTACATGACGAGGCTCCTCGAGGGCTTCTTCGTCGCCGACACGAAGCCCCTGGAGAGCTACGCCCTGGAGTTCGCCAGCCTCCCGCTCTGCCCCCGCGGCGAGGACTTCAAGAACAGGAGGTGGTACGGGTGGCGGGACTGCACCGTCTGCCCTTCCTGCTACCACGAGTTCGCCCGCGGCACCCCGCTCGCGGCGTCCATGCAGCTCAAGGGCGAGACCGTTCCGGGGAGCCTGATGTGCGAGATGTACTCCCCGCGCATGCGGTCTCTCTACACTCGAGCCTGCTCCCGCGCCCCGCCCGACCCGTCTCTGCTGTTGAAGGCTTCCAGGGCTCGTCGGTCCGTGTACTTTGAGACGGTGCCGGAAATCCGACAGATCATCAACGAGGCGCAGATGGCGCTGGGACGGCGACGCATGTCGAACGTCACGGGCTCATCCGGCAGAGTCGTGGGGCAGACACAAGATATCTCGCTCAAGGGCTCTTTCATCAACAACGTCTCTGCCTCGGAAGGAAAGACGAGCTCGTTTGCTGTCGAGTTTGCGTCTGGTTCAAAGTCTCTTGTTTTGGAAAGGTTGGAGAAGAGGTGGCGGGAGGCTGAATAGATTACGTAGACGTTTCTTTCGTAGCTTCGCAGAGATACCAATTTCGAATTTCAAACATTCAGCTCACGCAGTGATGCCATTTGGCTCGGTGATGATGCTATTGAATCTCATTAATCGCCCTCGCTCACCAGTCGATGATAGTCGAGAGCCTAGGCATCGGACCAGCATCCCAAACCCTGCTCTCCTACTGAACGGTGTAGTCGTGCGAAAGGCCTGATAAGGGCTTGACTGACTTAAAAGTCTGGCATGTCCAGCCCCATACTCTCCCATGTCTCGCCAATAACACAGCCTATCTGGTGATGTTTGGGATCCCTGGCGGCATGCTCCCATGGTCGTGGAACCCCCTGCTGCAAGCACTGCACTTCTCTTCGCCGTAATACAGTCTGGCTGTGCAGCCGCAAAAGCAGCCGCAGGTAGCTGGTGGTGGGTTTAGTGGCGGAGAAGGCATGGTCGGTAGCACTCAATTGATGCGGCAGGCTGATTGCCCTTTCTCGATTGTGATATGCAACGTGAAGTCAGTGTTATTCAAGGGAAATAGTTTTAACCTGACGGTGTCGTTGCTCGCATTTATGTGTTCTCTCCAACGCCGGTAACGAGTCACCGTCGAGTCCGAGACGGCGATCGTGCAGACCCAGTGTTTCACCAGCACAGGAGAGCCGAGACTTGCACACCTGCGTGTCACTCATGCTGCGGTGAAGGGCAGGTCCCAAGGACCGGCAGTATGCGAGGAAAAGCAAAGATGTATTAATCTACCGTGAATCGTGGATGTCCCACTGTGAATCACCAACCCATGTGTGTTAAACCCTCAGAAACGACTGTAAGTGCTAGGTATCTTTGGCGCCATAACCCTGACCAAATTTCTCAGCTTGACATCGTGAACCATCCATTCGTCCATTCGTGAAAGCCGATTACAGAAGAAGGGCACCGACAGCGGCGGCGCCGATCAGGCCGAGGCCCCGGGGAGAGACGACGCCGGCGGCGTTGGGAGTCTCGGAGGGGTTGCTGTTGCCGGCAGCGGTAGTGGTGGCTCCGCCATTGCCGTTGCCGCCGGGGGTGATTGTGGTGGTCAGCTGAGCCGAGGCGGTGGGGCGGGCGGCCGAGACGGCGGGCGTCTGAGAGGCGTAGGAGGCGGTGGAAGCGTACGAGGTGCCGGCAAACCCGCAGGTCCTCAGGATGTCGTTGATGTCTGGCCGATGTAAGTCTGTAATCACGCAAAGGAGGAGCGGGGATCCCCGAGATGCCAATCGGCGAGCGGAAGAAAAAAGAAAAAAAAAAAAAAAGCTCACCATCCAGGTCGTCGCGGTCCCGGACGTTCTGGTCCATGCAGCTGGCGCAGAGCCCGGCGTACTGCGAGACGTCGATGCTGTCGTTGGTGCAGACGCACTGCGCCTCGAGGCGGTCCTCGGTCAGGTCGTCGCGGACCTGGTCGTCGTCGACCTCGCAGGCGCGTCCGAGCTCGTAGATTGGGCGGCAGACGGCGCTGCACTGGGTGGGGATGTCGTCGTCGTCGAGCTGGAGGTCGGCCTTGACGAAGGCGGCGGCGGCGAGGGTGAGGGCGATGCGGGAGAAGTGCATTTTGGCGGTGTTGGTGGATGTTTCGGTTGGTTGTCAAAGATTGAAAAGCTTGGATGTCGATGGCGACGAGAGCGAATCTGGTATGTTTTGGAAGTTGTGAGACTGAGGATGATGATGGGATGGATGACAACACCAAGGGCGGGATGATGCTTGATATATAACCTGATCCGAGTCTCTCCGGAGGAGATGCCCTCTCGAAACACAGGCCCGGAAAAGAAACTTGCCCGCAAGACCACCTTACAGAGCGGGCAATGTGTCGGGCGACCGCACATCGTCGCTTGGAGGCTTGGGTCTTGGTTGGGCCCTTGGCGTTGAGAGTCTCCATCTTGGCCCATGCCATCCAGTAGCCAGCCTCCCACTCCGAAGTGCAGCTATTCAAAAGTGGGCTCGATGAACGGAGCCAAGAAATGCAGACATGTGCCCCAGCCTCAATTGACGACTCAGTATCCCGGCAGCGCTGCTCTCTACGCTGTTGTTGGCCGAGCCATTCTCGAGTGAGATCGTTCGTCAAAACGAACACCAATTACCTAAGATGAGCGCTGCGCTTGACCCTGTTAGCCTCGATGTCAGTCCCTCCCCCCTCCGAATCCCCAGGAAAGCTTAATGCGATACACCTGGGGTTTGCCTGGGCCCTAGGAAATGTCACAAAGTGCGGTAATAGATTCAGTGATACACTGACAAGCAGGCCTTGATTCGTACTAGTGGATTGACAGCATCATGACCGCACATTGGATGCTCAGGACAGGGTCTATGCCGGGTTATTGCCGGACGGGAGCCGAGAGACAACAAATCATCGGTGCCGATACACTGGACTTGTTCAGACGTACCCATGATTCTGTGCCAGAGATGTTCAAGAGGCCAGCCGCCAAGGCTGTAAACCACGCGTCCTCGAGGCATCGCCATCACCAAGCCAGAGGCCAACATCCAAGCAAGCGTCTCTCAAAGTCTATGCTTAATGCCTGTCAAGTCAACCCAATTCAGAGCAAAAGAACCTCTTTTTTGGGTTCGTTCAGCCCATCACTTGGGACGACAATCACTCGCCGCCGGCATATCCCCGCCAAGACCAGCAGAGCCACGGCGACACGCATTCCGCCTCTTTGCCCCCAGCCCAGCCCTGTGTGCTGGTCGTACCTTATAGGTGGAGATGGGTTCGATTCCTATCAGCGCTATTGGTATTTCACTTATTGGCTCAATTAGCCCAGCTCAGTCCCGCCCCCGCAGGAAGCTGTGTTATTCATCCCGCTCATCCGACTTGCGCTGAACATTATCCGATTATGAGCTGTCCATGTTTCACATCGTCCCTTGGCACGTGGTTCAAGAGCGGGAAAAGCCGTACGGACCGGTCACTTTTCTGCGATGTGCCTAGACACTTGGTAGGGGACAACCCTGTCACAATGTGGGTGGCCCTGAATGACGCCGGCCAGCCGATGATCGACACCACGTCCTGCCACCGGGGCGGGGGTCCGGTCCGCAGCAAATCAGCACAGTTTTCTCGAAGCTCCCGTTGGCCGACGAGTTTTCCGCTGCCCGTGTGGCTCGTCAGTTACACGCAACGTCCACACCAACTCATGCTTAACCAGCGCCTCAGCTGGACTGGGGGGAGGGGGAGGGGGAGGGGGGATGTGAAGCTTGAAAAGAGGTGCGGATGCTAATTTTAGGGCTTCGCGATGCACTTTGCGGTTGGCGCCCCCAAGAACGATCCACTATCAATATCCTCAACGAGTCTTCTCTCGGCAGGCAAAGAGAATGATGAGATTCTAGAGACTGGAGACTCGATGACCTACTTCCGCCGCGTCGGTCTTGCCATGAGCTGCGAGATTTGCTGATCGGATTTGCTGCAGGTCTGCTGATCCTCCCCCCATCAGTCCGCGCAACCCGCCAAGCCGCCAACCATCGCCAGCCAACGGATGATGTACGCGCAACCAGCTCAGTGAATGATATGAGTCCAGACTTCACGGAGGGTCTATTTTGAAGCTATTCTTAGTCTCCTTTTTTTGTACATTTTTCTTTGTTTCTTTTGCCGCCGGCTGCTCACGATAATGGGACCTGTGTCAAGACACCTCTGAGGCCCCCTCAAAAACTGGACTCCTTATTCAATACCGTGAGTCTGGTCGTGTTGGGCTGAGCCGAGAGGGACACGCGTAAGCTGCAGTTGGATTATCGCATATTCTTCTTTCGGGACGAATGAGAAGTGCTGATACACTCATGATATCACGCATCTGGGTACGGATACCATTTTGGGACCACATCGTTTCAGCAGAGCGCCGAGTCTCTGCGGTAGGGCTGCTAAGGAAAAAAGCCCAAGCATCGCCCGCCGCAAATTCACCGTCAGTAGGTTCACCGTTCCTGGGTGGAGAATACGACCAGGCCATCACAAGTGAGGGTGAACCGCAAAGCCAGCCTGCTGAACGAAGAGAAGCCAGCATTGGCGAAGAGATGATCATTGAGCCATCGTCCGTTGGCCAAAGCCGGGGACGGCAATATTCTGCCTTGGCTTGACACACCTCCGGAAGCGACCATGGTCATACTGTCAATCTCGTTCCACCGACCTTGCATGATACCAGTATGTCCAGCAACGGCGGCAGTCCGCTCCAAAAGGACGCGCGGCGACACGGAACTTACAATAAGAAGTTTGCGCTGGGTCGTGAGTTGTTCAGCGCAGGGCCACGAGCCTTCGTGTGAGAGAGTCACCTGTCCGATACTTCATGGGCTCTGCTAGTACTGTTTTGTTCTTTGATATGTGTCGAACTTGCCGTTACGATCGACCGCATATCCTCGAGGGCGAGTGCGATGCCGAAAAGCTCCTCGACGTAGCGGTTGCGAGCAGAATCTGCGCGGAAGTCGGTTGACATCTTCACGCCGCCGCCTGTTTCCTCTTGATAGGAATACAGCACGCTGGGAGTTTACTTGGACTTTTCTCTCCTGGTTGATAGGTGCTAAAAAGGCGACAGAATGGCCTGCAGAGACTGTATTATAGCTCAAGGTTTCGCGCGCTTCAAGGATCGATTTTGATTAATTTCGGAGGGCATCAAGCTTGAGGAAACGGTCGCCAGCGCTGTGGTCCGTCTGTTGAGGCGAAAATATTCTGCATCGAGGCGGATAGGTGTTTATAACTGGGCTTAAGTAACGAGAGCTGAAGCGCAGTTTTGATGGCACCAGGAAGACAATGAGTCCAGACTCAGTCTTGAGTTTGAATTGTAGAAGGCTCTCACGCAAACGTGCCTTGACCACGCCTTGAACCATATCTCAAAGTTGCTCCCACACACGACGCTGATTCGTGCATGTAAACTATTTCTTGGTAACGGTTCTTTCCGTTCACTGTAGTAAATTCCTGCTATGAACAGATTAAGCCCCGTCAAGTTCATGAGTGCTCGCTCTGGAACCAACGTGGTGAGATCAGACTTGAGAACATCGCCCAGAGTCTCAACCCCTCCAATGCTATCCTGGGGCGCCATTAAGTCGGACAGGCAGCAAGGTTCTGTTCAAAGGTTGTTCGAGACCTTCCTCGTCCAGCCTCAAACCACCCGCTAACGAATACGACTAGTAGGAGTAAAGCGCCTCTTAAGATCGATCACTTCAGCCTTGAGAGTCAATGATTAATCCTATCACAGGTCCTATTGAATAATACGGGAAGTTCCGTAGCTATATATTACATATATATATATATCTACATAAGGTTTTGGAACCCCTCACCTAAACAACGGGGAGGAACCTAATAATAATCATAATATATTACGTACCGCAAACGAGCCTGCTGAACACAACGAATCCCGACCAAGTATTTTCAAGGCGACGGACTTGATCTCAATGACAAGGGCTGTAACCGTGCGCCATCACAGTCGCTATCCTATACGGCATCCAGTCCACTTCTATCTGATTTTCTTATTCTTTGCCAATTTGACCAGAGCAACATCGCGGTCTCGGTATGGATGTACTTGCAGCTACTTCAACAGAAGCAGTCTTAACATTCAGCTTATATTGTACACTACAGCCGAGGCCGTAAAAAAGGCTAACACAACATAGCGACGAATTCACCACAGCCATTCACATGGCCATGTGCTTTTAATGACAGCTGTCTTTTTTTTTTTCAGATTTAGTTCTAATGATGGATAAGGGACCCCCCCGTCCCTTCACGTGAGCAGCGGTCCCTGCATCCCAAAGCGATTTCGCGGCCGAAGCACCGCGAAGTGTTCAACAAGTCCACATCATGTCTTGCTCTGGCCTGGAACATGGCGTTCTTGAGTATAGCCACTTCCCAACCATTGGCCAATGTCCTCTTGAGGACCCTAAATCAGTGGCGCGTACCGGGAGAGGGACTTTACGCAACGAGTGGCAAGGGATGGTGTCCTGAGAGGGGCGCGTGCCACAGACGTTCGCAAGAAGCCGTCTCTGAGGCGTACGAAGCGGAAAGAAACGAGACAAGGGCAAGAGACAAGCGGAGGGGGGGGGCGGGGGGGGGGGAGAGCTGACGTTTCCAAATCTTATGATTCGCAGGTTGAAGCCGCCAGAATGCAGGCAAACCGGAGCCGGGGCGTGGCCAAGCGTGGGGGTCCGTCCACCAGGCCGGGGATCTCACCAGTTTTTAGACTCTCCCCTTCAGGAAATAATACTAGACAGAGTACAGGCGTGCTATTGAGCTTGCTAATGCAGGACAGGTGGTCACGCTGATGAGACGAGCATAGTCTGGTCTGGTCGCTAGTTCGTCTTCCCCGCGGGACTGAGCGTGTGGGCTGAGCCTTCACGGCCCCGAAACATCTTCCCCGGGCCGGCGCGGTCGACCCGGCAGGCCACTCATCTTCTCCCGGGCTTTTCTGAGTGGAAATCATGGCGCTCGTTGCCAATGGTCTCACGCGCAGACGCTCGAGGAGTCCCTGAACATATGACCTGCCATGCGCCTGGCCGAGAATACCGCTTCGTGAGATGGTAAACTAGAAATCGACAAAGTAAAATAGCCACGTCGCCCTGCTCTGACTGGTGTGGCCCGGCCAGACAGCCCCTGGGAACTGTCGCGACTCCGGCCATCCGGAGAGGGATTCCACCCGCACGCCGTGTAACGCCTCGTCGCTCACCATACCATACATCAGCTCACCGCAAACCTGGGAAATGGGCGATCTTCGAACCTTACACTCACACACACACACACACACACACACACACACACACACATGCACCCCTTTTCCGCACAATCCATGCTCTACGCATCCAACCATTTGGTCGAACGCGGCAAGACAAGGCACTGGACAGGTACAGCTGACCCCCACGCCGGGGCTGCCGCCAGACCGTGCAATGTGCCAGGTTTGGTAAAGCCGCAGGGCGAACATCATGGAGATCCCTGATTCCGGCATGGAGACCATTGTATGGTTTCCCAAGCGGAAGTTTGTCAACCCCCGACGTTGAACTCTATCCGTCCGCCGGCTGCCTCTGTGCTCGAAGGGCACAAGCGGACGGACGACATACGGCCCCCATGCTGGCTGGCATGGTCATGGCTTACAACGCTCTTACTTTCCTCACGGGGCTCGACCAGCGCCTGGTTCTTAAGACGACGTCTCCCCCGGCCAAGTTGCGCGCCTTTTGACTTGCGTCGATCATCTGAAGTCTCACCTTACCACATAGTAACCTGCCAGATCAAAAATCCTCTCATCATGGCTACGCCTCCGGCAGATGTCACCTATGGTGCCCCCAAAGCACCCCAACTCCGACTGCCCGACGGAGTCTACGTTCCCACTCTGGCCTTCTTCACAGACACCGAAGAAGTCGACACGAACACCCTCGAACGACACCTCGTCCGGCTCATCAACGCCGGGGTAGCAGGCATCGTCGTCCACGGCTCCAACGGCGAAGCGGTGCACCTCACGCGGGAGGAACGCAGCTCGATGATCCGCTGCGCAGCCGACACGATCCACCAGGAGGGCCACGACACCCGGATCCCGCTCATCGCCGGCTGCGGCGCCCAGTCGACCCGCGAGACGCTGCAGCTCTGCCGGGACGCCGCCAGGAGCGGCGCGACGCACGCCCTCGTGCTGCCGCCCAGCTACTACGGCCCGCTGCTCGACGACGACAGGATCGTCGCGCACTTCCACGAGGTGGCGGCCGCCTCGCCCGTGCCGCTGCTGGTCTACAACTTCCCCGCGGCGGCGTCCGGGCGCGACCTCAGCTCGGACGTCGTCGTGCGCGTCGCGCAGCACCCCAACGTCGTCGGCGTCAAGCTGACGTGCGGCAACACGGGCAAGCTGGCGCGCGTGGCGGACGAGGCGCCCGAGGGCTTCTTCGTGGCGGGCGGCAGCGCCGACTTCATCCTGCAGGGCCAGGTCGTGGGGGCCAACGGGACGATCGCGGGGCTGGCCAACATGGCGCCGCGGGCGTGCGCGCGCGTCATGGAGCTCGCGGCGAGGGGCCGGCTCGCCGAGGCGCGGCGGCTGCAGGCGGTCGTGGCGAGGGGCGACTGGGTCGCCATCAAGACGGGCTTCGTGGGCGTCAAGGCGGCCATCGGGCACTTTGAGCAGTACGGGGGCGCGCCGAGGAGACCCTGCGTCGGGCCCTCGGCCGAAGAGCTGGAGGGCATTGTCGACGGGCTGAGCGAGCTGTATCGGGTTGAGAGGGAGTTAGAGGAGGCCGGCGGAGGTCAGTGATTGACGGGTTGAAGAAATCCCCCAAGTTCTGAATTATCCGGCATGTTGTATCGATTCTCGAGTGGGACGACGGCATGTGCGACGTGGGTTGTCGGCGGCTTGGAGGAGGGGTTGAAAGGGAGGCAAAATGTGATGGATGGGGGTGTGGGAGCCGATAGGATCATGGCGTCGTCTTCATGGGTGGGGGGACGGCGATATGATCGGACAGGATGTCGGGGTGTCAAATCCGGATTGAATTGCAAACTAAAATTGGTCGCGAGGAGGTGTGAACATCCGATGGTCAGGATGTTGCCGTCGTGCCGGGCAGCGAAGCAGTATGAGTGAGGGTGAGGCATTTGGGAGACGACGGAACTGCATACATGTAAGAAGATTATATGAAAGCGTGCACTCGAAATTGCCAGTAACCCAGCTTAGAGCCCGAAAAAGAATCACCTCAACCGGTCTTACGGAACAAGCGACATGTCAGGTTGTGGTGCTCTATCAAGGACAAATCATCTGTTCCCCCACTCTGACAATCTAGTGAGTGAGCGGGCGATGCTCTTGTCATGTCAGGCCCATTTCGAAGCATCCTCTTCGTCGCTCACCATGTCTGAAGACTGCTCGGAAAGTAGTCTCAGCCGGCAACATATCCCACCCACGAAAGCAGGCTGTCCTACGTGGAGCCTCCGCACGGGAAATCCGTCAACGACGGAAAATGTTGGACTGACTGAGTCACACCGTGGCCATGTAGCCCGTACGCATATGAACGCCAGTCTACAAGAAGTATCATCGCCACCTGCGGTAAACCTTCAGATGTGACCTATCACACCGAGTTCTAGCGTAGGAGAGAGAACATCGCCGGAGAATCTTTCCAGAAGACGACTGGCATAGATAGGCTCAACGGGAGACAAGGGTCCTGGACGGTCCATGACCAGCGGGTGGTGGGCAAATCCCGGAATCAGCTGCCGATCACTGAAGCAAACCCCGGTGACTGGAGGCTGGAGGTAAGTGACGTGCCTCAACATGAGTAGGTTGGTGAGAGAGACACGTAAAACTTTGCCCATCCGCGCGGGCGGCGGTGGGCGTTGTGCATGAGGAAGACACACACACACACACACACACACACACACACACACACCCCTTTTTGCGATTCCAAGGCAGGATCCAAAAAGAAGGGCTGATCCGTTGACGTGGTTGCAGGCTACGTTGCAGCCAGCCAGCCGTCAGCATGCATGCGCACGTATTAGCTTCCCCCCGACTGAAGCTGTCCCAGCGACGTGATGATCGGCATCGGCGTCAGCAGGAGAGGGTCCAATGCACCCCGCATTCTCCGAAGGCACAGCGGGACGGACAGTTGAAGAAGTCTTGGCCGCATTGGAGGACGACGATCAAGCCCAAGACAGCACACGGTCTGGTGGCACGTGAAACGTTCAAGACCGAAGGTGATGTTGCACGTACGGAGAAACGGCATGCTTTTAGCAAGTGGCAAGAGGCCGGTCGATGACGGAAACTGTTTGGTAATCGCTTCTCATGCATCAGATGCCGTGATGTAGTAGATCCTTTAGGCCAAGAGTGAGCTGCAGTTGCTTGAGTGGTTTTAATCACGGATGTGCCTGCAGTACATGTGATTCAATGACCCCCACGGAGGCTCCAGGAGACAATGTACCCTACATTTTTCAATCTCAGGTGTTAGTGGTAAAAGTCAGGGTTGTTGGAATAGCTGCCGCTAGTAATTAGTCGGTCTGGACCATCAAGCCCTAATGACAGGTTACGATATAGGCTCTTGACGGACACTCACTCACGCTTGGGATGGCTGCCATGACGTACAGTGATGATCCGGCGTAGAAAGACAGTCATTTTAGTGTCATATGTGCTTTCTGTTAAGCTTCCAAGCCTCTCGCTCGTTGGGTTCGTGTAAACAAATGAAGGCTCGTTGGGTTCGTGTAAACAATTGAGTTGCTTGAAGAAAACAGTCAAGTCGACTGGTTTAAACTATCTAATTGTGTCGTAACGGCTTCTAGTTCAAGTAATCATGATACCGTAGTCAAAAAGCCACATCTATGTGAACATACAAAACATGTTAAGAAGACTCCTCTTTCAAACGCCGCCCAGACCTACATCCCTCTCAGCAGGATCATTCTCATGACCTAGCCTCTGCCGAAAAGCTTCTTCGCCGTAACCCGTCTCGTAGACGACGGCGCGTACTCTTGCTCCTGCCCGTACGAACCATGTCCGTTGTGCTGGTCGCTCGCCGAGCTGGCCGTCCGCTGCACATACGAGGTCGCGTCGGGCGCGAGCTGCTCCTCGGTCCTCAACTTCTGAGGACGGGGTGGAGGAGGGGGTGCCTGTGAGGGGGGCGCTTGTGCCTGAGAGCGGTAGTATTCCTCATCCCACTCGGAGTTTGAGGAGGTGTTCGTGCGAGGAGGTTCCTGGCGGGTCTGCACAGGGGTTGGGTGGCCTGCGTAGGTGTAGTTGCAGTTGGTGGCAGGTTCGGGCTGCGGAGTGGCTGCTGGCCTTTCATGCTCGCGATCATCGCGGGAGCGTGTCGGGCGGTGAGCTGGCGTGCTCGGTGCCGCAGCCGGAGCTGGTGTTGTGTTGTTGTCGGAGACAGGTTTGCGGGTTGTCTCGCGCGGTGCCTCGCGGGGCTTCTCTTCGTCCTCATCTGAGGTGTTCTCTTCCAAGTCCCGGTCGTCGTCGGCGTACTGTGGTGAAGTTAGTGCTGACGCTGTGTGCAGGAAGTAGTGCGGACTTACCATCCTCAACTCTTTCCTCATGGCAAGGTTGGCGCAAATGTCCTTGGCCTGCTCGATGGCCACCTTCTGCGCCTTCAGCGTCATCCTGCGGTCTCTGGTCTCCTTGTTCTCGGCAGCGATGGCCTCGACCGTCTCGCTCTGCATGCCCAGAATCTCTACCGAGTTGAAGATGGAATACATGCCCTGCAGCAGATGACGCTCCACCACCTGGGTGATTGTGTTGCGGATGAAGGTCTTGGCGGCAAGTTCGTAAAAGATCAGCATCTTCTCGCAGACCTCTTGCGCCTCCGAGTATGTGCCTCCTTCATTGGTGACCTCCTGGTGCCACTTGCGCAGCCGCTCCTCATATTCCGGATCGTAGGGCTGAATTTCGAGATTCATGTCCTGGGTCAGGCGCTCGAGCTCCTCTTGGGCGTCGGTCATGAGCTTCTTCACCTGCGGGTCGAGGAACTGATAGCGAAGCGGCTCGCGCATGCGTTGAGGGAACGCAAAGTCAATCACTTCGCTCAGGAACTCGTTACACACAACCCCGAGGTTGTCCTTGTGTTCCTGTGCCAGCCTGGGCCAGTTCTCCGAGTAGCTCTGGAAGAGCATGTACACGGCGCGCGGCTTGGGATCCATGGGAAACTCTGAGCCGCGGATCTGCCTCAGGAGCATCTCGACCTCCTTTGTGACGAAATCCCGTTTGCCACTGTCGGAGATGGTCACGCCGTCCGGGGCCCGCGGGTCGGTGGACGATGCGAACCCGAACTTGCGCCCGTTCTGGCGGATGCGGTGCGAGAACTTCTCGTTCTCCTCGATGGCGCGCGCGCGCAGGTTCTGGGCGGGAGTGCCGCGGGGATCGGCGGTCGCGCGGAAGAAGTTCTTGCGCGGAGGGTTCTTGTAGAAACCGTAGACGGCGGGGATGACGAGTTCCTTGGAGGCGGAGAAGAGCTCGACGAGCTCGACGCGCATCTCCTCGACCGTGTCCTTCCCGGTGCCCATTGACTTGAGCTCCGCGTCGCAATCGTCGAGGGCTTTCTGGATCTGCTTACGCAGTGTCTTGACGTGGCGGCCGATGTGGCGCTGGAGTTGGACGGAAAGCTTCTGCTTCAATGCGTTGGCACCGCACATCGAGCCGGGGAGGGCGCGCCACTTGCCGCGGCCGAAGAATTCCTCCTCACGCTGTCTGCGTTCGCGGGCTGATGGCCACGGCTGCCCTTGATCGCGAGGCCCGGGGTTCAGCAGAACATACCATCCCAGCTTGAAGAAGTTTTGCTTGTCCCGGTTCTGGACGAGTTCAATGAACTTGTCTTCCAAACCAATGGACTCGCAAAGATCAGGCTTGGTGAGAACGCCGATGGTGCGGCTGCCGGAGGGATCGAAGTGGCGGGCTTTGGTGAGAATGGGCGCTTGAACATAGTCGGTGTTACCACCGACAACGGCCAGGATGATGGTGCGCGACGACTTCATGTAGCGGTCGCAGAGCGTCTCAATGGTTTTGATGTCGTCCATCGATTGGTCGTTGTTGGCGTTCTTGACGAGGCCGGGCAAATCGACGAGCGTGAGTAGCGGCATATCGGGCCCGCGCTTCTCGACGACCAAGATGTCGCGGGCGGCGAATCGACCAGGGATGTTCTTGGGCGCAATCAGCTCGACGGCGGACCTCATGAGCGATTCGAACGACATGTCATTGTCGACGCCGCCCCCGAACTGCTTCAATCGCTCCTGTTCCTTGAAGGTGCGGTTCTTGTCGGGAATGATGGAGACATTGAGAGTGGCTTCGGCAGACCTTCTCAAGCGGATTTCGGTCGCGAATCGCGTGCAAGCGCCGGCGTCGCGCGGGAACGGTGTTCCCGTGATGGCTTCGAGGACTGAACTCTTTCCGGCGGACTGGTCACCAACGACGACGATCTGCGGGAGCTTGACATTGTCGAGCTGGGCGAACTGCAGCTTGTCGATGAGCTCGAGCAGGCCGCGCTGCTCGTTGGCCATATCCGCCGTCCCCAGCGCCGAGTCGATGGTCGGAGCCATTTCGCCTTCGGGTCTGAGTGAGACGTTAGCTGTCGAGCGATAGCCACGACCTGCCGCGGGAGACTCGTACAATGATCCCATCACAGTCATGCGGTTGTGTTTTTGTAGAGTCGCGAGCTGTGTATGCTGTATCTCTAATGCACCACGCGTGGGTATAAGAGGGTGAATTGTCGAGAACGACGACAGCAAAGAATAGTAGGTCAAAGCAGGGCCGGCGAGGTTTTAAACAAGCGACCAGAGGTTTTTGGAGAATGCCTAGTATAAGCTTATGTATAATTACGCAGCCCAGCGACACTTGCGTCTGGCCCGAGCATCACATGCGTGGGTTTGGGGGGTGTAGGTCCAACGGCTATGAACGGGTGCCTGCGTAAGTCGTCGCAAGGCTGGCGTCGTCAGCTCCCATGACAGGCCAGTGGCCAAACGGCGACGTGGGACAGCGCCAGGAAAGCTTCGCCTGCCAGGCCGGGGTTGCCACCAGGAAGAATGTGCATGCAGGCATCAGTCATTGGCATTCGCGTTCGCCCGTTGTCCATGGATATTGCTTGACTGGAGGCAGCCAGCCATCACGGCCTAGGAGCCGTATGTTTGGACCCTTTGCCATGGGATGCAGCAACTTGCGTCTGCCGCTCGGCAAGAGGTTAACAATGCGGTGAAAAGAAACTGATGGGCAGACGTCGGACGAATGACGTCGGCCGCTCGGCGGCAGCACAGCCTCATTTCTTTCGTGTCCGCAGCACCCGCGGCCACCGACTCGCACTTGTTCAACCGGCCGTCGAGGTAGTGGGCAGAGACATGGGCTCGCATGACGAGGCGTACGCGTCGGAGGCCCCTCGTCTACCAATCAGCCTTCGGCTCAGTCCGTCTGATGGCTGGTAGTTTGAGCGAATGAATGAGTTGGCACGCAAGCGAGCGAACGCCAAGGTTGTGAGGTGCCGGTTGGTAAGGACTTTGGGAGACGTTTTTGCCACTTTGTGGAGGTTGGAGAATGTCAACTTGTGTGGCAGTGCAGAGGGGCTCAAGCCATAATATGACTAATGAGCCGGGCTGGTTCCGTGGATGTGGCTGAGGATATGGATCATCTGTGGCGCACCCGAGCTGGGAATCTCGGGCCAGTTTCCGCGGTGGCCCAAGCTCCTTGAGTTCTCGAGGCCCGCTTTGTCTCCTAAACCGTGCGTTATTCACCAGCAAAACCTCAATGACTTCATACACCATCGTTCCAGATGAGCTTGCCTAACGATGCATCTGCGTCGAAACACGATTCACCCGTCGCCATGCATCACGGCCAGTCCAAAAGCCCGTGCCGGCCTCCCGCTCAGTACGCAAACTCCCGTCCCACCAGCTTCTCGCTCAGCTTCTCGCTCAGCTTCCACAGCCTGTCCGCATCAACCCTGCTCTACGCCCAGCAGCGCACCTCCTCGTACGGATCCGCGATGTGACAATCCTCGACATACTCTCCGTTGTGAATCTTCAGCTCCTAGTCAAACGACGCATAAACATGCGTCGCGGCACCCTGATCCATGTCCTTGGGTCTGGCGGAGTCGCCCATCCCCCACATGGACCTGGCCCCCATGAGCGAATCCGCCCGTCTAAAACTCTCCACGAACGCGGGGAAGTCGTCCGCCCCGTGCGCCGCGAGGTTCGTGGCCACAAATCCGGGCGCAGATTGAATGCAGACAGTACCCTCGAAGCCCCGAGCCTCTCGGCCAGGGCGAGCGAGGGGAGCGCGTGGGCGGTCTTGGACTGGCCTACGCGGCCCACTTTTCGTACGTATTGCCGTTGTCGAAGTTGTAGTCGGTCCAGCGGGCGTGGCCGAGGCGGTGGCCGCCGCTGCTGATGTTCACGATGCGGGGGCCCGGGGAGTCGAGGATCTTGGACATGATGAGGTTTGTGTAGACGGGAGGAAAAGGGAGAGGTGTTTTGACTGAAATTGGGACTCGAAGTCGTCCTTGGTGGGGCCATGGCGCACGGCCATGATCCCGGCGTTGTTGACGACGAGGTCGATACGAGGGACGTTGGTCTATGAGTTGACCGTCGAAGCTGCCTCGCGCCCCTATGCCAGGGAGGTAAGATCTAGGGTGAGGGACTTGACGGAGACTCCTGGGTAGGAGGCTGCAAGGTCGTCGACGAGGGTTTGAAATCTCGCGGGACTGCGGCCGGCGAGGACGAAGGCTGCGGGCTTGGCGGCCGCGACTTGCTTGACGAAGGCTTCGCCGAGCTTTGCTGGTGAGACACCCGTGATAAGTATCATCTTGTTGGTGACGTGAGGCCCGTAGACGGGCACCAGCTCGCTGGCCTGGGTATTCTTGTCGTAAGCCGGAGCCATATTATCGGTCACGGTATGCTTTGAAGCGTCGTTGAGTGCGGCAAGTTGGAAGACAGAAGGCGAAGCCTGAGAGTGGCTGGTGTCTCAAGCTGTGAATCGTCAGACACTCCGATGTCTCTGTATACTCTCAGCGATGTTCATTAATCCCTGGCAGACGCCCGTCTCCATGTTGCAATGACATGTCGGCCCCTGCGAGTTAGGGACTTTAACCGCTAGCTCGCCAATGACAACACGGCACGACGGCCATTGCCATGTGAGTTCTTGGTATTATCGTTGCGATAAGAAAGTGTACTGCGGCAGCATCATGAACACAAGGTTTCTGAGTGTGCACAATCGGAGTCAACGGTCCTACGCGGCCTCAGAGCCCTACCCATAGCCTTTTCGGCGTTGCGAGACGTGAAATACTAGGAAAGGCTTGAAGAACCGGGTGTTTGGATAGTTAGATGCTGCAATATCAAAGTTGAACGCTCCATAAACACCAAATACTGCCTGGTTGTCGACCTCCCACCTGCCGATTCTGTAGCTCAGACACAGCATCGGCAGCATCCATCTGAAATGTGCAATGCCGAGACCTATTGGTCCAGTGCATACCATCGCCAAGAGTTTCCCCCCAAATACATGGTTGCTCTGTCTCGTGCACTGAACAGGCTGTCCTCACTTCCGGCTGTGTCCGCTGCCCCTCACGGCGCCGGTACTGCTCGGCGCCGTGCTCCACGCGTTTGCCCCACCACCGGGGCCCGTGAACGGTTGGTAAGCGCCGACATTGTGGTACGGCGCCGCTGCATCGGGCTCGGATAGCCAATAGTTGAGCGCGGTAGACCCGCCGGCTTGCTGGTAAGTGTACTGAGTCGGTACCTGGCTTTGATGCTGGCGTGGAACGTAATTGTACGGAACATTCTTTTGGCCATGGCTCGTTGACATCCTGACCTTGTTCTGAGGCGTGACCAGCTAGCTCAGTGCACTCAATGACTTTTTGACTCTGATGATGAATCGAAACGCATTGGTATGATGCACTTATTGAAGGTGATAAGTTAGGGACAGCAAGACGTCATTTCCGATCGCGGCTTTCGTCGCTGGTTTTATATCAACTGATTCCTCATCCTTGTCAACTTGCTCGGATGTAAAAAGACCGTTCGGTCAGTCACGATCCTCACCACCTCCTTGTTCTGAGGAGCCAGGCGGCGCGCCCATTCTCAGTGAGGAGTTGGCCCAGTCACTGATGATCTCAGGCGGGGTCTTTTTTGCGGTACTTTCACGCCTCGCCGAAATGAGCACAGGAATCAGAACTACATATCTACCGAAAACTCATCGTTCGATAACTTTCCATGTCTGCATCGCAGTCAACAGAGCCCGGCCGAGCATCGCAGCCGAGATTCTTCCCCAGCCGTGCAGAGTACAAGGGTGTTGGAAGGGCTGCCGAAGGGACCCAGCATGTGGCAGATCCTAGGGCCGCGTACCACCGTCAGCTACTGTAGGCACATGTGGCTGCTGGCTGGATGTGACTGGGGTGGGACGTGTGACGCAAGGAACCACTTGATAAAGTAGCTACGTACTGAAGTGTTGCTGTTGTCGGGGTCGATGAGAGCATCTGGATGACAGATGCTACAGAGTGAAAACAGTGCAGCAGTATCCAATCGACCCACAGACCCTAAAAGGACCGCGGCGCTGCGACGCATGCCATAGGATAGCAGTGGTTCCCTGCGGGTCTCGCGCGGCGGCGGGCTCTATTGACGGCGGTGTGGCTGACGAGAACAGTCTCGCTAATGCGATGTCTTTTTTGATGACGGAACGCGATTGGTTGCCTCGTCTGAGCACGAGAAGAACCAGGCGAAGTGGAAGAAACAAGATACTTCAGAAACGGTGACTTATTCAAGCCATGCCTGAGGAGGTCTTTTTGAATACGTGGTTGCGCATAATCACCCGTCTCGAAAATGCGCCAGACACGGCCTTGTCGCAAAAGCACCTCCTCCATCAAGTTCTCGAGGTTGCCGCAAATCAGCTCTCTTCCAAACCGAATTGCCCACGCACTTGTAAGTAGAGCCTCGACAGATACCATCGCCCGGTATGAGTCCAAGTGGAAGTCGTTACTTGAGCCAGATGAACCCGGCACGTGTTCAGCCTTTCATCATCCCAACAGCTGCGCGGCAACGGATCCATTAATCAGTTGGAGAAAATCTCCGGGTATCTTATATTCTGCGAGCGGTAAGCAAATTCACACAGACAGCTAGCAGCACCGCCTATAATACAGACCACTTTGTTCCAGATATGGTCATTCCTGGCTCGGCCAGCCACATGGGGAACCGCATCAATGCCTCTCCCACCCGACCGCGCTGAACACCCCTCCAATGGCTTCAAGCACCGTATCAACCACAGACTTGACGAAGCCCTGGCGCTTGTTCTTGCCGGACGAGTCCCGCAAGGGGTCCTCGCTGCCCATCGTCGGCAGCACGTTGTCGCTTGCGGACAAGCTCACGAAGAGCGCAAACGGCACCATCCATACGCATAGGCCAAAGTACGATGCGATCTCGGTGAAGGTCGGCACGTCGGGTTGGTCGTAGTAGGAGTGCAGGTTGGAATAGGATCGCTGCTGAGCGGCGGAGAAGTGGCGGAACCAGAGGTAGTGGTTGACCAGCACCAGGACTGTATTCGCCCATTAGCCCACGGCTTTTCACACGCACGCTTGGATGTAGTAGCTACATACCGCACGACGCCAGAAAGAGAGGATCTGTCAGCTTGACGAACGGGAACCGGCGCATGTTGCCGAGGTACACGACGTGAGAGACGATACCCATGAGGGTCAGCTTGAAAGGGAACCCGTCGACGACGCAGAGCAGGAGCTGCAGAACCATGATCGAGTAAATAAGCTTCGTAAGGAGGCGCTTCGCGATGACGGTGTGCTCCTCGACGAGCTCGGAAAGGTAGTAGAGACCGGAAGCTGGCGGAAACAGCCATGTCAGTGTATGCCAAGGGAGACCCGGGGATGACAGCCCGGGGGGGCGGAACGAACCGATTGCCAGGGTCAAGAAGCAGAAGCCCACGATGGAGCCCAAGTAGCCGACGAGGGGTAGAATCCACATGGTGCCGGCGTTTGTCTATTCGAATAAGGAAAATATTGTAGAGGGTGGCATGAGAAGAGAAAGGGGAGAAAAAAAGAGAGTGGTAGGTTTGGTGGTGACAGTGTAGTAATGGTGGGCAATGATTGCTGAGCTTCAGAAGCAACACATTGTGGAATTAAGGCCAAGCGCATGCACCGGGGGGCGGGAGGCGCGTCGGCACGGGGGTGGGCATTCTTGGTGGGTTCCATTTCGCATGCGTGGCCTTTGCGCCGGAGCCTCGGAGCATACCTTGATCCGGAGGGCGCGGACCGCACTGAAAGATGACGGAGGCTGAGATAAGCGGTCGACCCCACCCGTCCCTCCAGCGTCATCCCCCAGATTTCTTATCTTATCGATAGCTATCCGCCTCTGCGAATTTTGAAGATTTCCCGTGACACAAAAATTCACCGCCTGAAGGCTGATGCGCCGACGTGCCGACAGACCGCTCTCGTCGCATAATTGGATCTTCCTCCTGTCTGAACCTCTCGGAAGAACACATCTCTACAGACTCTGCCCGTCATGTCGCGCCCTGAGGATACCCTGTAGGCCAATTCCCTCCTTCAACCCCGCCATCAGGCTAACCTCCCCCCTCCCCCTCCCAGCGCGGCCGACATCCACTACGATGACACCGAAGCGCGCAAGTACACGACGAGTTCTCGTATCCAGAACATCCAAGCGTCGATGACACGCCGCGCCCTCGAGCTTCTCGACCTCAAGAAGCCCTCCCTCATCCTCGACGTCGGCTGCGGCAGCGGTCTCTCCGGCGAGATCCTCTCCGCCGAAGGACCCGAGGAGGGCGGCCCGCACACCTGGATCGGCATGGACATTTCTCCCTCCATGCTCGACATCGCCCTGCAACGGGACGTCGAGGGCGATCTCCTGCTGGCCGACATTGGGCAGGGAGTCCCCTTCCGCGCCGGTTCCTTCGATGCCGCCATCAGCATCTCGGCGATCCAATGGCTCTGCAACGCCGAGAGCAGCGACACATCGCCCGAGGGCCGTCTCACCCGCTTTTTCAACGGCTTGTACGCCTCGTTGCGTCGCGGCGGAAGAGCCGTGTGCCAGTTCTACCCCAAGAACGACACCCAGCGCAACATGATTACCCAGGCGGCCGTCAAGGCAGGTTTCGGCGCCGGTCTGCTGGAGGACGATCCCGAGACCAAGAACGTCAAGCTGTACCTGGTGTTGACGGTCGGAGGTACTGCCGAGGGCGGCAAGGGCGGTGACATCACCAATGTCATCAGCGGCATGGACGACATCAACGTCGAGGACACGAGGCGGAAGGCGAGCGAGAACAGCGGTAAGGGGGGGATCAAGAAAGGCAGCAAGGCATGGATCGTCAAGAAGAAGGAGCAGATGGAGAGGAAGGGAAAGATTGTCAAGGCCACTTCCAAGTACACGGGCCGAAAGCGCAACATCCGTTTCTAAGAGGGGGAGGGGGTTCGGGACTGGCTGTTTATTGCGGATGACGCATGGCATGGCGTTTTTGGTTTATTGGAAAAGTTGCTTTAAAGAGATCGCATGCGAATCAGATACCCTCGGTCAGACATATGGAGGTCAAGCTGGTAGGGGCTTAGTGCTGTTTGTTGTCTTGACTGTGTCGTTTACTGATTCGTCCCCCCTGGCCACGTTGTTTAGATGCATTTAACTCCCTTGCTGCAAGGGCGTCTCTTGTCAGTATTTGCTTTGGAGATAATGCCTGTCAAAAGCTTGAGCTGCCGGAGGCCGACAATGACGGGCCTTCCGAAACATAGATACGTTCGTAACGCCTTCCGTCATCGGAATTGCGAGAGGAGAATGCGAGAAACCCCCGCCCATCTGGATACTTAAGGAGCTTAGCCTACGACTTCAGCCCTCACCCGATCCTGTCAACTCCCTTAAAATCACACTCCGGCTGATTGAAGACATTCACCACAACGTATCAATCACTCGTACCATCTGCACTTATGAAATCGTCACTTGCAACTTCCACTCTCTGCCTCTTCTTCGGTGGCATACCCATGGCCACAGCAGGCCCTCTGGGCTACGGCATCTGTCAAGCCGGGTGTGCCTCGGTCGTGAGTGCATGTTACGCCGCTGCGGGGGCTGTTTGGGGAGCTACGGCTGGCGTTGGAGCTCCTCCGGCTATCGTTGCATGCAATTCAGCATTCGGAACGTGTCAAGCAGCTTGCGCTGCTGTTGCCTTGGCTCCGACTCCTTAGATCAACTTATCACGGGTTTGATGGCGTAAGATACGTGGCAGCCATATCATGAGCACCGTTAACTCTGTTTCTTTGTTAGGTGATGATTTCTCCAACATCTCCAGAACCATAGTCCCAGTCAAAGACACACCGCGTTGCCGAGCTGAAGGAGCTATTGGCGCAGATGGCTGGGGAGTGGTGCCAATCAGAGATAATGAATGTAGATCAAATATACTCATTCGAGTTGAAGATACCAATGCCGACTGTGCAAAATGTCTTTTCTGTCGCATGATATGTTAGTACCGAAAATTCGTGACTTGCTCAGCAGTCCCAGCATACATGGTTCGACGCCATGCAGCATGCTTCACGGCATGTAACATCCTAAGCGACACCTGTCATCGGGAAAGCCAGCATGACGAGCGCCACAGCTCGTACGGCAGCGGTGCGAAATATACAAAAAGGATTGACGTACCTCGCGGTGAAAGTAACTTGAAGTTATACCTCACACCCACACCCTGTCATTGCCCAATGTATGATATCACCCTCATTCGGCTACGGGTATTTAAACCTTCGTTCCCGCCTCTACTCGCACCGTCAATACTCCAACCTGCACAGCTACTCCCATCATCCTTTGCCAAGATATCTCAGAGAGGACACCATGATAGTCCACGGCACAAAGGCGGAATCGAAATCGCAACACATTGGCGTCAGCCTACATCACATTGTACCTTGCATCTTACTTTTCATTGTTTCTATACTCGCACTGCTCGCCGGCAGCTCTAGATCCGACCCGATATCATTCCCATCTTATAAGCTGACGATTCCCGAAGAGATCCTCTACTCTGGTCCGAATCTTACAGCACAACCTGGCCTCCGAGAATTGGTCATCAACGAGCAGACAAACCTCAGGAGGGCGTTGCTTATGAAGAAGCCAGTCATTCGCGACTACACCCTCTGTCAGGCTAAATGTGCCACAAACCTGATGGCATGCCACGTCGCTGCCGACGCTGACTGGATCAGTAAATGCTTCAGTATAACTTCGCAGCTGCGGCTTTGCGACGACGACTTCAGGGACTGTCGGTTCGAATGCCATCGACTCTTGAGATTTAAGCCTCAAAAAGAAGTTTCCGAGGGTATGCCCAATCCCGCCCGTCGCGATTGATGAGTACGAATGTTTCTGACGTTTTTTAACTGGCTCAGATATGCGTGATGTATGCTCCAGAATCCAACAGTTTTGTAACACGTAATTGAGCTCCAGAGGTGTCGTGGACAGATCTCCACAGATAATACCTCGAGCTGAACGGCATCTCTACTGGAATACCACGCGACGGGGTAAATTATGGGCTGTCCCCTCATTTTTAGCTTACTTTAAATTGGAATCATCGATTGCGGTGCATCCTCGTCGCTAAAACCCCGCTGTCGAGACCCAATTTCATTCAACGTGCGGAAGAGGACGTAAATAAATCTGACCGTCCGGCTTCAACTCAGTGAATGGCACTTCGTCACTTTGAAGCTCTCCTCCCGACAATGAGTCTTTAGTGAAACACGTCACCTCCTGTCCGTTTTGGCTCGCAGCCCTGTCAGCAAGCGTTTCCCAAACTCCAGCCTTGCAGTGACGAAACTCCATCTCGGTGAGCCGTGATTATGTTTTGAGGATCCACCAATGAGCGACTGCAGCTGCTGGAGGCCGACGAGACCAACATGCCACTGGACATGGTGCGAGCTCCCCTGGGCTGCCTCGCATACCGCGAAATTCCCCGTAGCATGAAACCGCAAGCTTTCTTTGACATATTTAGTACTTGTTGGTTCATTTTATTTCATTCCAACCTCAGCAGCAGCCGAAGGTCTTGATATCAATGGTCCTGCAATACTTACCTTTTGCACCACATTCTTGCAATCTAGGTGACTAGGTCGAATCCAACAGATACACAATGTCCATCAAAATCTTCTGTGCGACTGTATGATTGTATACCAATTCTTATGCTGTACCCTTCATGTGTTATGAATCCCTTCGGGTAGATATTGGGACCGTTCGACCTTTCTTTCCCAGGATTCCGGAAGAAGTCCTGTTCCTTGGTGAACTGGCGGAACCGACAAGCTAAAAGTTGGAAGAACAGATTAGCCTGACAATAGGCTTGATGGCAAAAAAACATTGCCATTTGCCGGTATGCAAGCTGCATATAGAACTGCGCCATCGTTGTTGTCGCATGCTATGTTGCGGCCGGCGTGATTTGGGTAGCGAGTGTTCTAGCCACCCACCGGCAATCGAGGAACGCAGCATGGTATTTGAAGACTGCCAAGCTGGATGCGCTGGAAAGATTAAGTTCGGATCGAAGAACGGCTCGGCCAAAAGTGGAAATAACTCACTTTCTGAGCTTCTAGGACGATAGCTTCAAAAAGCGACAGACGCCCATGATGAATGCTTTAGCCTGCCTCCTTGGTGCCAAAGGGAGGGTTTCCCCTGGATTGACACTGTTGTCATGATATCAATATTGAACGAGTGCCGAATAATCAAAGGATAACATGGGCTGGACCACGTTTTGGAGATTTAAGCCACATCCTCATGGTTCCAAATGTGCACGTTGCCGAATCCAGTCTGACCGAAGACGAGAGGGATCCATCTTTTCGGAATGACCATGTACTTTGATTCGACGTATTCCATGTCAAACAAGATTAAGTATAATTTCACTTGATATCGGATTCTGGAGAGGCTTGTCAGTGGTCAGCCAAGATGGGATGTCAGCAGGTGTCTCCCAAGAAGGCAATTAGCTCGCGGCTGGACCCCTGGAAGCCGAGGCGCCACCGAGCTTATCCCCGCAAACGTCACTGAGCCAACACCCCGCCCTACGCCCGCCGGGGAAGGATCCCCACTTCGCGTCCTACCGTCGTTCATCCTTCAAAACACCTTACCCCGGATTCTCGCACTACAGCTGCGTCCTCTTGGCTGCTTTCTATAGATTGAAGTCCTTCATAGTGCCTGTATTCGTCGGCTCTCGCCCGGATAATCGTTAAAAAAAAAAACATCAGGCTGCCCCTGCTTCCAAATAGTTCAGCTCGCGTCAGCCTCGGAAATCCTCACGATGACGCCGGACGACGACACCCATGTCCCCCCGCCGTGGAAGCTCAAAGGCGACGTCTATCTCTTCAGCTTCTGGACGCCCAGGAAACAGGCAGAGCATCCTCCGACCATCGCCTACTCGCCTCTGGAAGCAAACTCGTCCTTCATCGCTCCGGCGGGGAGCAAGCCGTTGGGAGGAATCAGCATGATCCAGATCATACGATACACCGAAAGCCCGGTAGGGCCTTATGACGAACTGGTCCTCAGTCCTGGCTTCCACGAGTACACCGTTGAGGAGAACGGCAAGCGGGTGAAGAAGAAGAATGTCAGAATCACGAGGATATACGTGTCGCAGAAGCACACCTGCTGGAACGGTCGAAAGAGTGAGTCCGGACGTACCCTGTTTCAGTGAAGCGGCCGGCTGACTTCGCGTCAGATTGGAACATCCCAAAGCACCTTGCCGCGTTCGACTGGAAATACGACCTGGATGGTAGCACACACGTCAAAGTCTTCCCTCACGATACCGCCGGCGACGTCAACGAAGCCTCGGCCAGCTCAACCCCGCTTTTCCAAGCCACCTTCAAGCCCGTCCCTTACGTCCCCTCGTTCCCGCTGTCGCTGAACATCCTCTCGTACGTCGGAGTCGACGCCACCCTCGTCCAACCTCCACTGCCCCAAGGCAACGGCAGCCAGGGCGAACTACCGGGAACCGATCAATGGTGCAGCGTTGCGCCAGGCCAGTCGACGAAGAAGGCAAGTCTTGGATGGTTCGATATTCGGCAGACGGACGAGAAGGGGAACGCTGTCGGTGAGCACGAGAACTTCTGGCCTGGGCTTGGCAGGTGGCAGTTGGGTGTCAAGATGGAGAATTCGGATGTGACTTTCGGGGTGCCGAAGCACTGGGACGCGCCCAAGTCTGTGCTGTAAAACCCCGTCACGCCCAGTTAGTGAATACGCCCGATTGTTCAGGACTATCGAAGAGACCATCGATGGCCGATACACAAAAAGGGACCTTAGATGGGTTCAGCTCATGAACCAAACATTGGCCCGGTGAGACCAGTTGGCCGTGCGAAGTGCTCTCATCAACCCATTTCGAATTTCAATTGAAAACGCTAGACGAAACTTGCAGTAGAACTCATGATCTACCATGGATCAGTTGTTTGAGATAATCGAATCGAGACTTTTGGTATCATTTCATATAATATCTCGATGTGAAGTCGTGATTCCACGATTGAAGTCCGTTCATGAGCGACCGCCTGATCGGCCAAACTCAGTGTAACGGGACATCACCACGCCGGATAGATACAGAGCACGATTCTTTAAGAGAATGACGGTGTGTAAAGGAACCCAAGTTGCATGAGCATGAACCAGATGAAAGACTCGCAAGAGAGACATTCTTCCTTCGCAAGCAGGTGGCATTGGGTCCGGCTCATAAAATGAGCACCATAGCTGGATGGCGCTGCTCGAAGCGACACCAGAGCTTGTCCCACTCGCACCTCACTCTGCAGGGGCCTCAACGGATTGCAGGGGATGGGTTCGGCGACTCGAACTACAAGTCAAGGCTCCACGATCGTGTTGTAACCCACGCAGCAGCGTCTCATCGTAATGACTTGTACCATCAGTACGCTCAGACATCAGCAATGTGGAAGCAGCGCATACCAAAACCCGTGCCGTGCCACATGTGAATACGAGGACACCAAGTGGAGTGTGGAACAAGGGCTCGAAGTGCCATGGTATGTTTCCACTTCTTCGCGCAAACAACCTAGACTTAATTCCTGAGCGAGTGGCAATTGCCAATCGCAAGATGAATGATACTGCTTATACGAGCTAAACAGCCAGGTTTGCATACCATGTTTAGCATATCAGAGCCTCAGTGGATTCGATTTCGACCATCAATCATGACTTCAGTCATTTGAAGCTAGAAGCTATCACAATGCTTTTTTTGCTAAAGTTTAACCAATACCTATCACGTCCTGACTCTCTCCCGACCAACCTTGGCAGCGTGCTCCAGACCCTCAACAACCTCGTCGGGAACAGACAGGAAAGGGGAGTGGGAGGCTTTGCAGGTGTAATTGAAACCGTTGGGGGCGAGCTGGGCGGCCATGCCCTCCTGGATGGCGATGGGGATGGCCGTGTCCTCCGTGCAGAAGAAGAACATGGAGTCGATCTCGTGCCAGGGCTCGTAGGTCACGACGTCGTCGAAGACGCGCGCGGACTGGTGCTGGAGCTGAGAGACGGCCTTCTCGCGGAGCGCGGGCTCGACGTCGTGGTAGAAGACCTCCTCGGGGGTGAGCGCGTGGACGTGGTTGCCCTTGGGACCGGGTTAGTCAAAGTCATGCAACCTTCGAGACTCGGGTTTCTGGCCAACTGACCTCGAACTTCATCCACGGCAGGAACCGGCCGCCGAACATGGCCTTGATGGACTTGCCAACGGGGACGACGAAGGCGCTGAGGTAGACGAAGGTGATGACACCGCCCTTCTTGCCCTCCTTGGCGCGCTGCTTGCAACCCAGGCCCTCGACGGCGTTGGCGCCGACGAGACCGCCGTAGGAGTGGACGACCAGGACCATCTCCTTGCCCTCGTCGGCGAGCTTCCGGAGAGCGGAGCGGACGGCGGCGGCGTCGTTGTCCAGGCCCTTGGTTAGGGGCTCGGCGCCGACGGAGGGTAACTCGACGGCAACCGTGGGGTAGCCCTTTGTTATAGATTAGTGCGGTGCAGAGTAATAGAGTTAGTATAGTTAGGTATAGCTAAGATTAAATATTCTTCTTTAGCCCTCTAGTCTACTAAGTAAGGGCTAGAGGGTTTATCTAGTAGTTACCTAGTACCTCCTTATATCTCCTAACTCCTATAGACTTCCCTACTTAGCTTACTAAGCCCTTTTCCTTATAATATTATCCTAGCTTATAATATAATCCCCCCCTCTAAACTAGTCTACCTTTAGACTAGTTTACTTAATAGTTATTTAGAGAGTACTTAGTACCTCTTTATAAGGCTTTATAACTTTTAGTTTCTATAGGTTTAGAAGTTAATATCCCTTATTCTAGCTATATAACTCTTTTTTAAATAGCAAAGTAGCTTAGAGGAGTAGTTAACTAGTAATAAGATACTTATCCTCTACTCTAGCTACTCTTATAGCTCTTATACCTAAGTATTAAGGGATTTTATAGCTTAGAGTAGTAATAAGCTTATAATAGAGGTATAATTATATTCTAATTACTCTTATAGCTTTATTAGATAGGTCTAGGACTACCTAGTAGTTATCTAGATAGTTATAGCTAAGTTTCTTTATAAGGGTTACTCCTTTTTTTATAGGGTTATATTAAAATATATTATTATTTAAGCTTATTTTTATTATTTTAAATTTACCCTTAGAATTATTATATTTTTTACTTATTATTATATTTTTAATACCTTTATAGGAGTAATAAAGATATTCTCTCTCTAGGGATAAAGAAGGTTTATATTATAATATAGGGGGTTACTAGTGGTTATCTAGTAGTTATTTAATACCTCCTTATACTTAGTAAAGCTAGCTAAAGCTAAATAATATAATAATCTAGGGATTATCCTCCTTTTAGTTATATTAAAGCCTAGTTTTAATATTAAATTAAAAATATATAAATATTATTTAAAATTTCGCTCTATTAAAATCTTTCTTTCTTACTTTTTTAGATTTATAATATTAATAGTATTATTAATAACTTACTATTAGCCTCCTACTCCCCTACTAATAACTTATCTTAATTACTATATAATAAATCTATTATTATATCTTCTACTACTACTAATACCCCTAATACCGCCCCCTACCCTACTAATACGCTAGATACTACAAGTATCCCTATAATAAGTAAGCCCTAAGTATACTCCTACTACTACTACCTCCTAGTATAAGCGAAGTAAGAGCTACCTAAGGATATAGATACTAAGCTTAATCTCCTTATAAGCTTAAGTATATATTTTAAGAGTAATAATTAGTATATAGTCCTTAGCTGATATTAATTTAATACTTTACTAGCTTTAGGTTTTAACTTACTTACTAAGTTATAAATTTATTACTAATTTATTTATTTTTAAATATCTTAACTAAATATAAGTATTATATTAAAATAAGTAATAGAAAGGCTTATATTAATATAAGTTCTACTTATTATCTTCTAGTTCTTAGCTATTAACTCCCTATAGCTTACTTATTATATAATAAGTATTATTAATACGCTTAAGTACCTAATAGATAAGAGCTACTCTAAGCTTAATATTTAGGTATAGTATATTAAGAATAAAGTAAGTTATCTAATACCTCCTTAGTGCTTTACTATTAGTTCCTAATAATATCTAGGAGGAGATCCTCGCTACCTAACTTATAATTAAAAAAACTCTCTAAGCTAAAAAGAATAATATTAATATAATACTTAAGAAGTATAAGGCTAAGGAAGCGGAGATCTCTATAGAACTAGAGGATTACTAAGTAAGCGCCTTAGAGGAGGCTACTACTTACTACTAGCGCTTTACTAAGGAGGCTAAGAAGTAAACTAAGTTATTATATAAGTAATATAAGGAGCTTATTTATTATTATATAGTAATAGAGTAGCTAGCTTAGAAATAGCTAGGGGTATAGGAAGTATAAGCTAAGTATACTAAGGAGTTACTTAACTCTTATAATAAAGTTATAAGTTTATCTAATCCCTATTAATACCTTACTAATACTTAGCTAGTTAATATTTCTAACTTAAAGTAGAATTATAAGGCTTTAGCTACCCTATTTATTATAAGGGGAGATAATAATAATAATAATAATACTAAGGGTACTAGCGCTTAGTAGATTTAAAATTTCTAGGAGCGCCCCTAGTAAGCTACTAATAACTTCTAGGTAGTAGTTAGTTACTTTTAGGTATTTTTCTAGTCTCTTTCCGCCTTATTAGGAGCTTTTAGGCTAGTAAATTAAGATACCTAGCTAGTATACCTTATTTCTATCTTACTAGTAGTTACTTATTAAGTTACCTATTAAGTTCTATAGGAATTATAATATTTTTACTTATAATTTAGCTTTATAGTTATTTTATAAATCTATAGATATATTATACTATAGCTCCTATAAATTATTTAGTTCGCTATAGCCCTCCTATTTAATAAGGTACTAATAGTTATATCTAGGGCCCCTATAGGTAACGATATAGTTTACTATATAGACGTTATTATTATTGTTAATTAGGATATCTTATAGTAGAATAGCTAAGCTAAAGAAGGGTTCTAATTATATAAGCGTAAATATATTATAAATTTAGTATTTCTTATTAACTTATAGCTTATATACTTATCCCCTATTAATCACCTATTAGATCCTAAATAGGCCTAGATATGTATTAGAAAGTTTATAAGAGGGCTACCTCTATTCAATATTTTTAGTTAAAAGTAATATAAGATCTCCTATAGTAAAAATAATAGGGGTCCTCCTCTAATTATAGAACTTATTATATATTTTATTATACTTCTAAAATAAGTTAGTAATAGCTAACCTCTAAGTAGGTAGGCTATAGACTCTCTTATATACTACTAGAACTAAAACCCTTAACTAAGGTTTAATATTATTAGGTCTATAAGGGAAATATCTTATTAGTAGCTTAGCGAGTAACGTCTTAGTAGCTTCGTAGTAGGAGTTATTATAAATAAATTAAACTAGGTTAAGCTATATTAACTAGTCGTCCTAGCTAATATTATAGAAAGTCTTTAAAAAGTACTTAATACTCTAGTTCTAGTATTCTATTTAGCTATTAGTTTAGGGATAAAAAGTAGTACTAATCTTCCTCTCAATAACTAGTAAGTAGTGTACTTTAAACTAGAGGTTACTAGTGAATAGCGATCCCTAATTAGATATAATAGCTTCTAGGAGCCTAAGTATAAGGAAGATATATTTAGTTAGTAGTATAGCTAACCTATTAGTAGTAAATAACTCCTTAGTAAGGATATATAGGGAGTATTTTATAAACTAGTTAATAATAATAAGAATATTATTATATAGCTTATTTCTTATTATAAGAGATAGTAGTAGGTTTATAATAAAGTTAATTAATATTTGTTCTAGTAGGGGTATAGGTTTACTATAGAAGGTAGTATCTTAGTTTTATATGTTAGTATATTATATATATCTTAATATATTCCTTTATATTACTCTTTTATATATTTTAAAAAAACGATTTTCTAATCCTCTTTAGTATCTTAGTAACCCCTTAGTAACCTCTAAATAGTTTATTATAGAATACTCTAAGGACTTTATTCTAAAGTAAGTAGTTATTAGGGATATATAAGCCCTCTTAATATCTTAGGGTACTAGAGTTATTTAGTAACTATCTTATACCTTATTAGTCCTACTCCTTATTAATATAAAAGGGGTCCTTTTATTAAGCCTCCTTAACCTATTCCTAGAGTAAGGGTATAAGTTATTCTAATAAGGGATTTAATAGTTAGGTATCCTACTACTACCTAGTACCTACCCTCTGAATAGCGATTTTATTAAAATATTATAAGAAGTCTTATAGGAGCGAGTCCCTAGCTTTATTAATTTCTATATCCTCTAGGGTATAGTTAGATCTCTATAATAAGCTATTAGCTAGATTATAGTAACCTAGCTAGTATTTAATTTTAAAGTTAAATATTAATAGATCTTATAATAGCTAAGCCTACTAGCTACTAAGTATCTTTTTATTAGTAAGGTATTAGTAACCTAGGTAGTTAGTAATAAATTAGATATAATACTAGGAGTAAAGTAAGTAGTACTACTATCTTACTATTACCTCTCTAATAGCTAGTAGCTCTACCTTTAGTATATTATGTTATAATTATACGCTTTTAAGCTTCTAAGATATAAATACTACTAGTCTCTATATATCCCCCTCTAACTAACTTAGTACTACCCCTATTATAAGGTCTAATATATTAGTTTTAACTCGAATTAGAAGTATACGATTAAAGTAGCGTAGTATAGATATTTTTATAAATAAAGCGTAGAGCTAATAGAAAGTAACTAATACCTCCCTAGTTATTACTAGCTATTCTTTAGCTATATTAATAAGTTAGTTAGTAAGTAGGCTATATATCTTAGAGTAGTTCTTAATAAATCTCCTATATAACCCTATAAATCCTAGAAATTACTACATCTCTTATATTATAATAAGTATTAGCTACTTAGCTATTACCTAGACTCTCTTATATTCTATAATAACTCTATTAATTAAGACTATAAACCTAAGGAATTTAATCTCCTCCCTATAAAATCTATACTTATTTGGGTTTATATAGAGGCTATTAGCTTCTAACTAGGTAAGTACCTATTTTATAGCCTCTATATAGGAGTCTACATTATTAATAAAATTAATATATTATCTAAATATATAATATAAGTAATATTTACTAGGCTTATAAGTAACTTATTAATAAATATCTAGAAAGTAGTAGGTATGTTAATAAGCTTAAATAATATAATATATTATTTATAATAGCTATATTATATATAGAATACTATCTTCTACTTATCTCCCTCCTAAATCCTTACTTAGTAATATATATCCTTAAGGTTAAGCTTAGTAAAGTACTTAGCTCTAGAGAGCTAGTTAAGGATCTTATTAATTAGAGGGAGGGGGGTATAGTTCTTAGTAATTACTTAGTTAAGCTCCTAGTAGTCTATATATAACCTTAACTTACCTCCTTTCTTTAGGATAAATAGGATTAATACCCTTACTAAGCTTATTAATAAGTAAATCTATCCCCTTTATAAAGCCTTATAGATATAATTCCTTAACTCCTCTAACTTCTTTTTAATAAGTAAGTAAATAAGCTTAAATAGGGGCTTAGTTCTAAGCTCTAAGTTAATAAGGTAGCTCTTAATAATCCTAAACTCTAGTATAGTTCTTACTAGGTTAATATTAAATACCTTCTTAAAGTCCTAGTACTCTAGTAGGATATTTATTTTAATCCCCTTAATATCTTTAGGGTTTTAAGTATCCTCTTAGTAGTTATTAGTTAATATATAGTTAACTTATAATACTCCTATAAGTACTACTCTCGCTTCGTTCTTAATATACCTAAGTTCTTTTATAGTTATAATAAGGTAGATATTCTTTTTATATAGGGGAAAGGTCTAGCTTAACTCCCTCTAATTAAGATTAGAGCACTCCGCTATATATTAAGGGATCCCTAGGATAGTATTATATCTATTACTATTACTAATCCTAAAGTTATATAAAGCTATCTATTAGATACCTATATTATTAGTTATTTAAGTAACTAACTTTTATATACTAAAGTTAAGTCCCTTAGATACCTATATTCCCCTAATAGGTTCTAACTTATTAGCTTCTAGTTAGGTATTAGCTATAATCCTCTAATTTATAATATTCTTATCCGCTAATTAATTAATAAGTATAATACTAGTCTTCTAGCTACCTGCAACCCAGAACCTATATTATCGCTTTAATATAACGTAGCTAGTTACTACTCTATTAAACCGTATATATTACTACCTAGTCTTCCTCTAGTTATTTACTAGGGTAGGGTTTCTCTTTATAGTAGGGGTAGCTATACTTCTTATAGTATACGTACCTTAGCGTAATATAGCCTTTTTTCTCATAATTATAATAGATAATCTCCTTCCTAGTATCCTAGTCCTTAGTATCCTCTTAGTAGGTATTAGTATTACTATAGTCTAAGTAGGTTTACCCTTTTAAAGCCTTAGTTAGTCCCTCTAGATTAGTAAGTTAGCCCTCCAGTTATTATCCCTTATTATTAGTCCCCTAGTCCCTTACTAGTACCTTATATATCTATATATTAACTATAAGTTTAGTATTTCTAGCCTTAGTATTAAGGTTAAGCTGCGATTTTAGTAACCTATTTACTATAACATAGTATTAAAGCTTAGGGTCTAGCCTAGCTATTATATTAGCTACCTAGATCTCCTCTAGTTACTAGTAAGGGCTCTCTACTTTAATCCCTTTATAATAATTAATAAAGCTCTAGTATAACTATCCTAATTACTAGTAGGCGTATTTAAGCTAGGTTTATATACTAAGGGTCCTAGACCCTATATTAGCTATACTATTAGCTAACTAGTCTATTATTACTACCTAGGTAATATCCTTTACCCTATTATTATAATTAATAGAGAGGTATAAGGTCTACTGCTTTACTACTAGTCCCTCTAGGTATCTAATAGTAAATAATACCCTTTTAAGGTCTAATATAATCTTATTTATTTTAAATTATATATCGAGGTTAAATATAAACTAGTTAAAGTTAGTATAGGTTCCGCCCTTATACTTAAGTATAGGGAGGTACTTCCCCTAAAGTTCTAACTAGTACTTCTTTAATTCGTTACTAATAACTACTTAGTAAGTAATAGGGTTACTTACTAAGGTTAATAGTTAGCTAGCCCTTAAGGCTTTAAGATATTCTTATTTATACTTTAGTTACCTCTTTTCTTCTTCCTCCTTAATAAGTTAATATAATCTAGCCTCTATTAATTAACTACCTAGTTCTCTATTAATACTCTTATTATTATTCTATTCTACTTAATAAGTATCTTATCCTAGGTTTAGCTATTTACCTACTCTTATCTAATAGGGGATTCTAAAGGTAATATTATAATTATCTCCCTAGTAAACCTATAAGTAGGTCTTATATTATTATATATTATATTACTCTAATAGTCTATACCCCTATTAATATAGGTAAGAGAGAAGAATATATTATAAATTAATATAATATAGAGTAATAAAGTTAATATAGTTAGGTGTAGCTAAGGTTAAATATTTTTCTCTAGCCCTCTAGTTTATTAAGTAAGAGCTAGAGGGCTTATCTAGTAGTTACCTAATACCTCCGTATATCTCCTAACTCCTACGGACTTCCTTACTTAGCCTGCTAAGCCCTTTTCCCTGCGATATTATCCTGGCTCGTGATACCTTTGGGGTTAAGAGCCTGCTGGACCGGGGAGTAGCAGATCTCCCTGTGCCACGCACTAGGCACGAGAACGAAGGTGGGCTTCTCAGAAGACATGGTCGCGAGTGGTGTTGTGTTGGTGAAAGATCGAGAGATATTGGCGTAAAGAATTGGGAGGAGGATTTCAGAGTCCGTTCTCGATGAATACGCTCACGAACAAAGTGACGAAGCGGTCAAGATGATCTCGTAGTAAATACCACTAACCCAGATACAAACGACGACGACCCGTTCAGCGCGATCTGTTGAATGCGCTTCCCGTTTTCTCAACCCCCTCACCACCCTCTCTGTGTTGTATTTGTAACCCTGTGTGGTCCCCGGTATCATCCTTGTCAGACACGCCCGCGATTGATCCAACCCGGGAGTCGGAAAACCCTTGGGCTATATCCACCAACATGCGCAATTGCAACGGTCTCTCATGCCAAATTCGAGGCTGTTTGCGGGTCCGAGCGACGTCAAGGTGTCCAGTGATCTGGGGCACCGGGTTCTGAATGCGACTCTGTCGGCTTCTGTCCATCTCTCGAATTCGCAGACTTGTTCTGAAGGGATTGCGCTCTGCTGACCGATACAGCCTACTCAGGCATCTTATCAGATTATTAAACAGTGCCTTTTTAAGCAGTATTCTTGGCTTATTTGAGGGCAAGACCAGGCAAATTGGTAATTCTTCAAGCTTTCAAATACCGCAATAGGTGTATGTAAATCCTCGGACGATGTTGTTGCAATGAGTGGCTCTTGTTCCCCTTTTGAAGCTGTTGCCTGGGGGTCGTTTGCGACTAAATCCACGTGTCAAATGCATGTCTTTTGGATGTCGGGTTCGGGAATAGGGATCAGTGACAGCCCTGGGCGATGGATGGGGAGAGTCCAAACTTGAATATTTCACGATGTCGCTGTGGAGGAGAGTCGTGGTCATTATTGTTCTTTCCCTCTTATCGCCATGGGTATTGTTTCGACTTCCTTCTCACGAGGGGAGAATTCCTACGAACACGCAATTAAAGTCATACCATAGTCCCCGATATCGCGGCCATTTGATCTCCACGGCGTTGGACCGTAAGCAAGGTTGTCAGCAAAGCCCGTTTCTGGACCCCGTTATTGGGGGCCTATTGCGTGGATAGCGCAACAGCAGAGCAACGAGAGTGCACACCGCCCAGACAAGATCGCAAAGTAAGGAGGAAATGATTCTCGGTAACCCAAGTTGCGATGGTTTTGCTACTGATATTCGCTTTGTTTGGGAACATTTGGCTGTTAGGGAATTGCCGTCTCTTGGCCGGCAGTTCTTGTCGATCACTGCGCCGATGAGACTGGATGACATGTCATAAGTATTCTCAGTAAGCTGTCGATGAGATGGTGTGGAAATTGGTAGCGCTCTGCCTACGAGACATGAAGCACTGCTGCATACCGGATTATCACAAATCATTTTCTCAAGTTCAAACGGAATCCTGTTCGTCCTGGACGTCATCAGTAGTCTCGCAATGGATGATAGCTCATAAGCAAAAGTCGCGAGGCGGTCTTGCAGCAGAACCCGCGGGGGCAGGCGCACCGCTCAAGTGCATATCTACGCCGAAGAAAGACCCTTGGATTTTGCACGCGACCTGCTTGGAAAGGGGATGATGTCCCGCAGGAGGATCAATTGTCAAGAATACCTTGACAACTCTCGGTGAAGGTTTTAGCACGGCTGCCTATTCTTCCCCCAGCTCACAACAAGAAAACAAGCAAACGATGCCATAGCGCAAAAGCGAGCCTGGTCGTGTACTACGAAGAGGTCCCAGCTACTATGAGAGTACAAATGTGTCGAACCCCGGCTAATAATGCGGCACTTATTGCTTTCGTTTACTAGACTCCTCTACCCCGTGGACCGTGGTGAGACTGAGGGATGATATGTGTTGTCGGCATCTAAACGGTTGAAGAGAACCTGGAGTATGAAGTTGCGCACGTGCAGGCTGTCAATCTTCCTCTATGAATCACAACCGGTGTGTCTTGCCCTGGAAAAGGCTGTGCACGAGACTGAAGCAGCCAGAATGCCGCTCTTTGCCATTTTGAGTATCTTTTTTCTGAATAGGGAGAAACAGACATAAAGCTTCAGCGGAAGGTATTGCATCTGCGCTTCCGACAGAGCATTGCGAAGCAATGAGCCCACGCCTCGGAATAAGATGCGAACGTGGTTTGCAATCTGAATACTATCGATCCATCTGCCAAACTATCTATTTATATGTCCATAAAGCTAACTTCTGTGGCTAGCCAAGGACCGTTCTTGTACACTAGACGCGTACGGCAATGCGAATGTCAAGTGTCCTAGCTGTTGACACATCATCTTTTCCCCGCCAAAGGTCCTCAAAGAACAACTTAGAACGTAGCGTTGGGAATCTTTACGAGACGTCGCAGCCCATGAACCCAAGACTTGAACGTTTCACAGTTTCACAACTTGGCTTGTCTTGGTCCTGCGGTTGGTCCAGCGCCAACGTCAGACTCAGAACGAGCAAATGGCCAGCCGCCACATTCTGATGACATGCAGCTCCTGACACAACAGGCTAGCGCTTCGGTCCTCAGAAAATATGTGAGGCTTGAAAGGGTACCGCTGTAAGCCATGATGCGCGTGATAGGCGTGTCAGGCAGCGCGCTACAGCCTTCCTTTCTGCCTGAAGCTGCAGGCGGCCCTCGCGAATTCTTCATAAGTCGGAGGCTGCCCCCGATTCTTTCGTGCTACCTGCAGTATCACGGCGTATTTTTGTTTTCTTTTCCAAGTTCTCTTGGAATCATTCCTATCTGTTACCGGCCAGCACCGATCGTGGATCATGAGCGACGTTCTCAAATTCGCAAAGGCCTCGCTCCTGTCCGGGGTCGGTGATTCTGCCGGGATTGGAGACTTCCTGGAGCGCAGCGCGCCGGGCTTCGGAGCGCTGCAGAGGTTCTTCTCGAGGTGGCTGCGAGTAGATCTCACGACTATCGTCCTCCTCATCTCGTTCGGAGGCGACATCCCCAACGCGTTGACCGGCTTGCAAAAGTTGTGGACGCAGGTCTACTGGTGGATCACGCGATTCTTCACTGCCTCGATCTCGATTGCCAGCAACGACAAGCTCAACAGAGAAGTGCTGAACTGGCTCGGCGCCCACGTTCTCACCAGCCAGGGCACCCGAATCCTGACCGCGCGCACCGAGGTCATCCGCAACGATGCCTGGTACGACAGGAAACCCGTCGAGCGCGACGATCTCCATCACGAGAAGAGAATCCCGGTTCAGTACCTGCCGACCTTTGGCACGACCTGGTTCGTCTATGAAGGAGGATTTTACATGGTTCGCAGGATACCTCCGCGCAGCATCGGCGGCAGTTTCGGCATACCGGATGAGTTCTCTGCCGCACCGCAGGGCGATGAGCCGCTGGTCGTCATGAGACTCGGCCGGTCGGTCCAGCCCATCAAGGACTTTCTCGACAACTGCAGAGACTTTGCGGACAAGCAACGCGAGTCGTTCATCACCGTGCGAGCGACCAAAAACCAGTACGGCACGGAGTCCTGGGATACGACGATCCTTCGCCCGATCAGATCGCTGGAGACGGTTCATTTTGATGAGAAAACGAAGAGTGAACTGGTCAATGACATACAGATGTACTTGAACTCGGCGACGAGAAGCTTCTACACGGAGAGAGGCATACCGTATCGGAGAGGCTACTTGCTTCATGGGCCGCCTGGTACGGGCAAGACGAGTCTCGCCCTCGCCCTCGCAAGCCACTTCAACCTAGAGCTCTACCTCGTCCACATACCGAGTATCCGTAGCGACGGCGACTTGGAAAGCCTGTTCACAGCGCTCCCGCCAAAGTGCATTGTATTGTTGGAGGACATCGACGCGGTGGGGATCGAGCGCCGGAAGAAGCTCGACATGGACATGGACTCGGACGACGGCGCAGAAAGCGACAACAGCAGCGTGCGGGAGTACGCCCGGTGTCGGTGCACCCTTTCCGGCTTGCTGAACGTCCTGGACGGAGTCGCGTCCCAGGAGGGCCGCATCGTCTTGATGACGTCGAACGTGGCCAGCAAGCTCGACAAAGCGCTTGTCCGGCCAGGACGCATCGATCGGATGATCTACCTCGGTCACGTCTCGCAGCAGAGTGCCAAAGGCATGTTCGAGCGCATGTATCTCCCGCAGTCTGCTGGGAAGGCCACTGGGAGTCCGGGCCAACAGACAGACGACAGGATCGACGACTTGGGAGAGAGGTTCAGCAGGCATATTCCGGATGACGTATTTACACCGGCACAGCTCCAGGGCTTTCTTCTGAAACACCGTGGAGCGCCAGAGGCTGCAGTTGACAAACTCGCAGAATGGATCGTGGAAGAAAAGGCTCTCATGGACGAAGCCCAGCGGCGCAAGAAGGCCGCGTCTGCACGGAAGGCCAAACAGAGAAGGGCGTTGAAGAAGAAGGCACTTAAGGCTCTCGCATCAAGCCAAGATGCCGAAGCTGGAAATGCGTCCAAGTCTGAGAAGCCAAAGAGGGCGCCCGAAGAAGGGGAGACGAGCAAAAGAGAAACGACGCCTCAAGAAGTGAAGATCAAGCCAAAGGAAACCAGTGAGATTGAGGTCTCCGACGAGAAGGGAGAGCAGAATGCCGAATTTCCAGATGAAACAGAAGGCACAGATACGAAGACAGAAGACACAGCTGGGTGAGGCGTTTTGATAATGGCAGCACCAGGGAATCATCATAACACCATCACCATCAAGCAGGGCGTTTAGGTGCGGCTGGTATAGACGTCGATATGAGCCGGGGATCCTGTTGATTTGCAAGCGCAATTCCGCCAAGTACCCGGGATAGAATCATGACAATCTGTGATTTAAATAGCCGGGCTAGTCTTATTTCTCCCAGCCAGGCAGCCACTTTTAGAGAGCTAGTATGCGGCACAGCAGGGGTAGCGCGTGTCTGACCTCAGTAAGCAGAGCCTGAGTTAGCTTGTTTTCACCAGATCATGAGAATCCTCCTTTGTTCAAACGTCTCTTCTCCATTGAAATCGGCCGCCGTTCTTTTGAGACACAAGGCTAGATAGTGTTTTGGGTTGTTTTACTGATCTTTTGAACGCATAGACTTCTGTAAGCACGCGCTTTTCAGGTGTTACAAGTCACTCGTTTCCCAAGCGCAGACAGAATCTCTATTTGGGCGTTTTCCACCAGACGAATAACAGTTCCGTCGCGTCGTCATTGAAGCGACCGCGGTCCTCGCTCTTCAGAATGGTCTTGTCCTTTGTGTCTGCTCTTTCAGGCGCTCTGTTTGTGCTGGGTAGCCTGCCCCGGACTGCGGCAGAACTGAAGACCAGCTCCCGCGACGAGATCGTCGCGTCTTCGAGCAAACTTGCCAAGGACTTGTTCACCCTTTAGGATGGCGATAAGCCGGGTGAAACTCCGGGCATTCTTCCCGGGCCACCTGGTTCTGGGTTAGATGACTACTATTGGATTCACGGCGCCGGCTTCTGGCAGACCTATATCGAATACCAGCATCTCACTGGCGACGACTCTTTCCAAGCGAGTATCATCAAGGGCATAGCGCATCAAACCGGCCCGAATTACGATTTCGTAAACCCCAACTACACGGCCAGTCTGGGAAACGATGATCAATGTTTCTGGGGCTTGGCTGCTCTTCAGGCCGCCGAGTACCAGCTGCAAAATCCCGATGGCAAGCCTTCGTGGATCGACATGGTGAGGCGACAATGGCCTCGCCTGACCGGAATGGTGAGACTTGCGGAGGTGGATTACGTTGGCAGATTTCCTCATCCAACAACGGATACGATTGGAAGCAAAGTAAGAGGACTGCCAACTTTGACTCGTGAAGAGATCAAAAGCTAAATAGGATTGCAGCAACCGGAAACGCGTGTTTCCTCACCATGGGCGCACGTCTTGCTAGATTCACCGGCAACGCCACCTATGCCGAATATTCCGAGAAAACGTGGGACTGGCTGAACAAGATCGGTTTCGTTGACAACCAAACGATGGCCGTGTACGACGGTGCCCATGTCCAAACCAACTGTACCGACATCAGCAGAGTCCAGTGGTCTATGAATATTGCATCTCTTGCGGAAGGGGCCGCGTTCATGTACAACTTTGTAAGTCTGTCAAAGATTTACTACTACATGTCCTCCGACATAATCCTAATTCTAACGTTCCCGAAGACAAACGGGTCGGAGCTCTGGCGAGATCGCACCGAAAAGTTGACAAACTCTCTACTAAAGACCTTCTTCCCCGAAGGTGTTGCCTACGAAGTCGCTTGCGAGCGCAAAGAGGGCCTCTGCCCAGTGGACGCCCTCTTCATGAAGGGTTACGTGCACCGCTGGCTTGCCGTCGCACCATTCGTGTCCGAGAAGATCCTGCCAGTTCTGAAGACCTCGGCGGAAGCTGCAGCCAAACAGTGCAAAGACCACGACAATGGAACCACAACTTGCGGCTTCTACTGGAGCGAGGCCACGTTTGTCGACCCTCGAACTGCCGACGGCACCACCGGCGCTGGAGAGGGCACCAGCGTGCTGAGCGCCGTCTCCAGCTTGCTCATTGACGACGCCACGGCACCTGCGACTGAAAAGACCGGAGGCAGCAGCGACGGCGGCTCTGGAGGCTCTGACGGAAACGGTTCCAGCGCAACTGGCACGACGACTGGAACTGCGGGTTCGGGCTCTCCCACAGCCTCGCCGTCGGCCGCAGGGTCCTTGGGGACTACCATGAAGAACACTTTGTGTCTCGGGTTGCTGGCCGTGTTTGTCGCTGTGCGTTTGTAACTTGAACATCAATTGGAGATAGTAGATCGCGTTCCCTCCCCGGATAATTCAAGCTGTGCGTATTTTTGCACTCACCAAGATACGAAAAGTAATGTAGTTGAATAGTGGTTTTGTAGCAGACTTCATTAATTTTTAATTCTCGTTGTCAAGCAAGGCCTCACTTGCCAACCTGTGGCATTGCCTGCTAAAAGTCCGTCCACACCCGATCCCATGTCGTACAGATTGTCGTTAGATACGTACGCATGATGCGGCTCTTTGTCAAACACCCTCTGTTCCCAGCGAGAACCCCAAAACTTAATCGCAAACGACGCCGTTTGAGTGCTGTTTTCCTCCGTGTTGTTGTCCATCACCTGTATGTGACTCGACCTCCCAGATATTCCTGAGTATCCTGGAGCACGATGCCGGACTCTTCCTCAGTTTCCACCAAATACCTCGGCACAGCTGCAGATCCCAGCCCAATCAAAGTATTGTGCATTTCCTTGGGGTTGATGGTATCTTTCTGATAATGACCTTGGTCCAAATAATCGCTGGGCAACATTTGCTCAACGTCCATCGTGTAAGAGTGATAGTCGGAGGGCACGGTCGACACGACATCGAATACAGGCTCGAAATCTACATACGGTACGCTGCCCAATTCGTCAAAGTCGTCGGCCGTGCCGGACTGAGAATACGTCTGGTAGTCCTGCATCTGCATGACAGAGTAGTCCACATCTGCCGTCTTGCGTCGTGATTTGCTGCTGCGCGGGACGTTTGTCGTTTGCACCTGATGTCCCGAGGGAGTGGCCATCGGCATATCGTCCATCCCCTCCCAGCCGGCGTCCTGGTAATCCGCGAGTTGGTATGACTGCGAGGAACCGTAGCCGCTACCGTTGCCCAGCGTGCGACTGTATTCGCCAGACGCGGCAGAAGGATACGCGCTAGAGGCATCCGTCGACGGAGACGCACCGGCGCTAGAGTCCGAGACGTGGCGATACTCTCGAGACCTGTCGGAGTCGGTATCGCTGCCGTCGGAGTCGTACGTGTGGGGCGAGGTGGCATAACCCCTCTCCCAGCAGCCCCTCTCCCAGCTGTCGACTGCTCTCTCCATGGCCTCGAACATGAGTTGCGCGGGCAGCAGACAAGGCATGTAAGAGTCGTGGTCTTTGGGAAACGGAGTCAGCAGGTGTTGTGTGAGGGCCAAGTGGACGAACTCTTGGTGGAAACCGAACTTACAGATCTCGACCCGTTTGGCCCACTCTTCCTGTCCCGGGAAGAGCTTCATGAGGAGCTTGTGGCGGTACTTGTAGTCCAAGGACTGCCCAGTGGCTCTCACCGACAAATTCTCCAACACACGCTGCTGGTCCTCGGAGAGCAAGGGTGGCTCGTACGGTGACCAGATCTTGGTGCAGTTTCGCGCATGTGACGACTTGGACTCGGCGGGCTTTGAGCCGTACCTGGCGCCACAGTTGTGACATTGTTTGTCACTTCTCAGATGCACCCTCTTGATGTGCTCGCTGCAGCCATGTGTTAGCCGAGACCCCCCTCCCCTGCATTACCCGATTGGGACAGCAGCACACTTACATGAGCTTTCCAATTCCGCCCTTGATGTTTCCATCTGTGCAAGAATTCCTGACGTGCGTGAAGGCCGCCGGGTTCCTGATGAAAAGAGGACATGCCAAGTTGACGCTCTTCTCGTCGACATTGGCACTGGCATGACGATGCAGCGGGAGGCTCATTTCCCGCCTCAGCTCGGTCAGGAGAAAGTTCTTCATGCCGGACCGTCCAACCGGCGACTCGGGCGTCAGCTGCTGCTGGATGATCTCGATGGGGACGTTTGTGGTGAGCTTTGGGCGCTTGGCTTCGAGGACCTGCTTGCCGTGGCTGCGGCCGGCAGCCGACTCACGGCTTCGCTGCCGAACTCTCTTGTTCTCTCCCATGGCTGTTGATTGAGTTGATGGACCAGAAGTGGCGGCTCTGTTGCGGGTTGCTCGGGTCGTAGAAGGAGTCGACGTTGCTGGTGAGGTTCTTGAGCTGGTCGATGCGCTGAGCGTGATGCTGCTTGGTCTTGGACTCTGACCACTCCGTCGCTTCAGCGGCGCGCTTCACGATAGTTGCGGGAACGGCGTCTTGCTGCTCCCGAACCCAGTCTTCGGTAAGGCGGTTGCTAGGTCCAATGAACTTGGGGTCTCTGCGGACAACTGCGTCAAGTGAAAATGAGGGCTGTGATTGCCGACTAAATTTACTCGACGATCTCGTAGATCTGGATTTTTTTGCGAATCAACACGAAATCAGTCTTCGTTTCTCTCGATGAGTTCGGACGAGGCAATCCGTGACCGATGGCTGGCCGGATTACACCCAGTTGGGGTTAACTCACCTCTTTGGCGTGTTGTTGAGCACCATTCGGTTCAAGTCAGATAGACATGAGAGTAGCCGCCATCAACCCTGAACACGACACAGGAGGCACACGCACACACGCAACACAACCAAAAAATCGGTCAGAGAGACGGGAGGAGAGCCGGAACCAGTTCAAGACAGTCAATGAGGTGAATTGAGATGAGGAAGAGAGAAGACGGCGGTGGATTGCTCAACGGGGCGGCTTACGACTAAGAAGCAATCCCTCGATCGCAATTGCGATCGGGGTACGGCGGAGCCGTCCGCCACTCCCAACAACTGCCGTTAGTCGCAATTGAGAACGTACAAAAGGGTCAAAAATGGGGCTATCGTTATCATGAAGTGTTCAGAGAAGCGCGATGCGATCTGATGCATTTTCTGCGCGTCGCGGTTGTACGACATGGCTTCAGAGGGGGGGTTGACTGATTGCTTGGCATGTTGTTCTTGTTGGCGTCTTACTGCTCAAGTGTGTGTGTGTGTGTGTGTGTGTGTGAACAAAGGCTTCGGCTTATGGGAAGTTTAAACGTTCTTACTTGACAAACTACACATCAACAAGTTCTTTTCCAAACTAAGTCTATCGATGATTGGTCTCGCAAGGAACGAGGCTTGATTCGCTCCGACAAAGTTGCACAATCCTTGGCGTCGAAGCGAGGTCTCTCGCCGCCCCAGCTTCCCGGAACCTCGCATCGCTCCAGAACGGGCTATTCAGCTGGCAATTTTGGAACGGTCTGCAGGGTCTTTAAGAGGGAGATGCTATGGAGGTGCCTCCGGAGAATTAGATTAATATCGCTCGCTAATCTCTTTCCAGGGACCAGGCTTCTGGAAATGGCCTGGCGGTTCGATACCACGTGGAAACATGCGGTTTCATTGGGCATCCCAGGAGGACGAAGATGGAAGTTTGTCCAAACGCGTGACTTAAGGTTCGGACGGCGCAGGTCCTGCAATACACGACACGTGTAGATCGTCGCTCTGTGCCTGCAAGACTAAAGGGTCCCACGGTTTTGGGACACGCGACTGGCACGGCCGCGGCTTCATCACGAATGGCGGTCTGGAAAAGGCTGTGCAAGGTTACAAGGACAAGTCGCACTCGATCTGGAGAACGAGGGGAGAAGAAAGTCGGAATCGTCCATACGATTCTGGAATCCTGCCCTCGCTGCGGCCCGACGGCGTGAGCTATGGTATTCGGTGTTCTAAACACCTGAAGACATACGAGTGTCCGGCAGTCCATCAGGCTGCTCTGTCTCGGAACCGCCAGTGTCTAACTAACTATGAATAAGCAGGAGATCCTACGAGTTTGTAGCCCCCTTCGAGGCAAGACACCGTTCCATCCAACGAACTGGACGGGGCAGGAGAACTTGCGTCTATTCCCGGTTTGTCTCAGTCTTTCGTCCAGCGGGACCCCTCCTATCCGAGTCCTTCGATGAGTTTCCAAACACTCCGTGTAGACCCAAGCAAACTCCCTGCTCCACGAGGCGAGGTCATTGTGTCGATTGCACTGGCTGTTGGTGGATGCCAACTGCCTACCTAGTAGGTGAAGATAGGCCATGAGGAGGCTAGCGTTTTTGAAATTCGGACTTTGGAGTACTGAAGCTCCTGACACTCTCTGGGTGATTACGAGCTGTTCACGGCCACGAGACAACTCGGTGTGAGTGATGCCCACACGTACTGTTGTAGCTGGCGACGAGGGCTCGGTGCTCTTAAAAGTTGATCAGCGGTGTAGGACAGTCTCCGCGTCGCGATGCTGACTTACCTCCAAAATTGCGAACCACTACCTGAGCCCCGGAACCCCATTGTGGTGTGTTGGTGTGGCCAAACCACTCGTCTCAAGATATTCTAGAAATATGTGGGAATATAGATGTACGTATGCATCTGAGCTTGCATGCATCTCCGCATCACAAGGTGCCTCAAGACCCGTCGCCTTTGCCTCAAGACCAGCCAAAGTCGCCGTCTATCCTGAAAACTTGACGTTGTCTCAGTCAAGCTCAAGGCGCAGCAATCTGACTGGAGGCGCACTGGATGTCTGAACCGACAAGCTTCTTGGCAGGAATGGCAAGGCAAGACAGACGAAGTCATCTTCCGCTAACATCGAAGCCTGCCCGCTCAATCGATCATGTTCTGCACAGATAGGACTCCGCCGTCCGCAGCCCCCGTACGCTTGATCTGGTCCGCAGGCCATTGAAGCCAGTGGGAGTACTGAGGATCCAGTATTTGAAATAAGCCATTCATTAGGTGTCCAGACCATCCCTGCATGAACCAAAAATGCTCCAGTGTCTGAACGAGGACATTGAAGTGGGCGAGCATGATGATGGGGAGCACGTGGTTCTGCTGCAGACGAACCACGAATTCGTCTTCCATGCTACAAAGCCACCGCATGATACACTGCAACCTTCCCCGAACATGTCGTTCGGGTTCGGCCGATGTGCCAAAAGTCATCTCGAAGCAGTCCGAGAGGGAAGCGAGGAGAGTCTTGTACATCTGTCGGTCAGGCTCGGGGGAGGTAGCCACCAGATCAGCGAGTTCTTCGAAGCGCTTCTCCCAGTGCACCGTCTTGTGGACGGGCTCGGGTAGAGAGGGACAGTGCGCCCAAGTGTCTTCGAAAATGACGCCTTCGTCTGCCCACCCGGCCACTATGGTCTGGATCCCCATCGTTTTGACGACGAAACGGACGCCACGAAGCAGCTCCCACCAGGGAACTTGGCCTTCCTCGGCGACGACCAGCAGATGCCCGGGAGTCGGCCGCTTGGCGAACGTCGACAGGCAGACGAGCACCGTGGCGTGATACAAGGCCCGGCAGTTGTCCTTGTTCAGCCTCGGGATGATGTTGGTGACGCTCGACAGAGCGCTCGTCGAGTGCCGTTCAGCCAATGCCTCGTAGTGGCCGGTTTGGCTCGGTCGCAATCTCGCAAGGTGCTGCGCCGAAACGGCCAGCACCATGCGCAGGACGTAGTGATGCTGGAAGCCTAGGCGGGGGACATGCTCCCTCCACACGCGCGCGTCACCTAGTGTGATGGCCGTGTGGCACATGTAATGGTGTAAGAGCTCGAGATCGTCCCGGTTCAGCGCCGAGGGAAACGAGGGTTCGACCGGTACCGGCGCGGCGGCAGCAGGCGTAATCGGCGTTTGGGCGGAATCGGGATCGGAGGCGGTCGGGGTCGGAAGCTTCTGCTGCAAGTCGTCCCAGTTCTTGCGTGGACGGCCCCGTTTCTTCGGCGTCGGAGCCGGAGGTGATGATGACGCCGTCGGGGAGTGGGCGGGCGGCGTCGAGAGAGAAGGGGCAAAGTCGCAATGCATCGAGAACCGAACGCAGTTGCCGCACTCGGGCTTGACCTCGTCGCACTATCGATCGCGAGAGTTGGAGTCCCGTCAGCTTTAGATTCACATCTTGTAGTGTAGCTATGAGCCCGGGTTGCCCGAATGGGAGGGAACTCGATAGGGGCCTGGCAGAGGACGGGGAACATGCCTTGACCTTTCTTCTCTTGCAATTCCGGCACCCATTGCGAGACTTTTTATGAGGCCTTCTCTTGTTCTTGCGACAAGTGCCGCAGCAGCAGCCGCCGGTTCCGGTCTTGTTGGCGGGCGTGCTACATGTTGTAGACTCCGGTGCTGAACCGCTGGCGTGGTTGTCTTCCTCGTCTCCATTCATCCTTCGCAGTCGCCCGGGCGGCGCCGGCGGCGGTCCCCAAGTGTAGGATTCGTATCCGTAGAGGCTGCAGAGAGTCGAATAGGGGCGTCGGGTGGGACGAAGGCTCCCATCCCGTCTTGCCTAGACATATGACGTCGCGTAGTGGCCTTCGAAGAGAGCCAAGGACCCGGTAATCGGCTTCGTTGAAGCATTTCCCATCTGCCGTCCTCGACGGTACGGCATTCTTTGGTCTCTTGGAGCCGCTCGCGCTGTGCATCCCCGCTCGTGGACCTCCGAGGATCCCGCATTTGGTACGAGAATTCGGTATGTCTCTTGATTGGAGGGGTTTTTCGGAACTCTTCCCCCACATCCCGATATTCCTCTTAGTTCTCGCGTTCGGAATGAATGGCATTTAGCTGGGTCTGTTGGTTACTAACAGAGCGAGCATGCTGCAGAACTGGTCTCTATGTTGTCTTGACATTTCGTAAGATGCCATTATCAAGAGACTGAATCTTGTTAAGAAACGTCCTATAGGGCCATATTTATAGTTACTAAAGAGCTTATTCTATTATAACGAGAGTAGATATAACGTGGTTACTTATAACCACGGTTAGAGGAATAACCTCTAGAAAAAGGTCGCTCTAGAGCTAACGTTAGTTATATACCGCGCTAGGAATAAGTAATACTAAAGGTATTATAATATACCCCCTTAGATATAGTAATAGCTAGAAAAGCGCCTAACTATATAATATCCCTTAAAATACTTAAATATAAAGCGATATATCTATAAATAACCTATTAATAAGCCTATTTATAAAAGAGATAATAAAGTAAAGTCGTTTATATTAGGTATAGGTAAAGCGTAGATAGTCGTAGTTTTCTACCTTTATAATTAGTATTATTATTATTATAATACCCTTTATTTACTAACTCTTACTAATAGTAGTAGAATCTATTATCTCTTATTAGCTTAAGTAAGGTAGCTATTATTATATTAACTCTAAATAAAATAACCTAGCTACTCTCCTACCTTCTTAACTCTTCCCTATATATAATATAATAACTATATATATACCTAACTTTAGTTCTAATAATAACCTTATTATATACGCATATATATATATACCTATATCGCGCGACGATTTTAAAGCTATTATAATATACTAATATATTTATAAGTACCTCTTAAAAAAAAGACTAGCTAGGCTATAGCCCTTAAGAAAGCGCGCGCTACTAAAAATAAGAGTAAAGCTAGGGGTAGAGGGGCATGCCCTCCTCCCCTAGAGAGTAATAATAAGGTTATATATATATTATTCTTTCTTATTATTAATATATAATATACTAATATATTATATAGTAAGTAGAAAGAAGTAGAAGTAACCTATAGGGGGTAGCTCTAAGAGTAAGGGTTTATAGCCTAAGAGGCCCCGGGGTTACCCTCCTAAGTAATCTAAGAGGATAGCTCCTAGTAAGTTATAATCCCTTTATTATTATAACTATATATTAGAACGTTACTAATCTTATTATTATTATAATCCTTAAGGAGATAAATAAGGAGGAGGGTACTAATAAGGGTAGTTTAGAGCCCCCTCCTAGCCCTCCTCCCCCTAGTAGAGGTATAGAGGCGGAGTAAGTACCCTTATTTAATAAGTATTACTTTTAATATATTTTAAGTAAGGTCTTAGGCTTATTAAATAGAAGGTACTTACTTAGTATAGCGGGTAAGTATAACTACTATTATAAGGGTAAGGTACCTTATTAATAGATAAGCGCCCCTATTATTATTATAGCCTACTAATATACTAAAGCTAAGACTTTAGATAACCTAGTAGTTAGAAAGGTAAGGTTCTATATACGCTTCGTTTCTATAACTAACTTCTAATATAACTTATAAACCCTCGCTCGTTAGAGAGCTATACTTAATAAGGCTATTACTACTTAAAAGAAGGAGATTATAATAATAAAGAAGGGTAATAATAATAAGGGTTCGGGTAGGGCTCCTAAAGTAATAAGTAGTTCTAATATATATAGCGTCGTCGCTCTATCTCCCGCCCTAGTTCTATTTAGAACCCTAGTAATTAGCGTAGGTATACCTATACCTTATCTACCTACTAGTAATATAGCTATTATAGTACGCTATATAGTTAATAGTCTTATTAATATATATTTACTAGAGGTATTACTACCCTTATATAATATCCTAATAAATTAGTATAAGTAAATCCTCTAAGGTTAGGTAGTAGAAAATTAGTATTTTAGGGTAGCCCATTAGGGTATATTATATTCCTTTTACTCCTATAGGAGCGACTTTAAGCTCTCTAGCTAGTAAGCTATAAATTAATTAAATATCAGGCGCTACTAGCCTCCTATACTTATTTAGAGCGTTCCTCCTTTATTATAATTATCCTCTGCGTGTTTTTTAAATTAAGGAGTAAATAGAACTATTTAAATTCCTTATAATTAAGAACCTTTATAAGACTATTAGCTAGTATCTTATTTATTAATATATATACTACGCTAAACGATCCTCTAGTATATTCTTATTATAGCTATATATTCTAAATATTAATATACTATAGCTTAGTTAACATCTATTCCTTCTCGCTTACTATAAGACGAATTATCTATTAGTTATTATAATAAATCTTCTAGATATCGCTAAGTTTAAGAGCGATATCCCTAAAGAGCTTCTAAAGAGCGATTATCTCTTTAGTAATATATTCTAAGCTTAGAAGCTCTACTTCTATTATTAATATTATAACTATAGCTTATTAAGTAGCTTTCTACTAGATTAGGCCTCTAAAGAGCGAGTTTATATACCCTTAAGATAACCTTTATATCTCCTTATTATCTATAAATAAAGCGTTACTTATAATTAGTAGTATTTATCTACCTCCTAAGTTACTAAAGTATATTATAAGGTAATAAGTATAATATAAGTACTATATAACCTAGTTAGTAGTAGTATAGTAATAAAGAGCGGGGTTTATTAGGAATCTTAAGAGTAGGGAATATATAAAAGTAATATTAGGTTAAATTATAGTAGTAATATAGAGTATAGAGCTAATCTTCTCTTAGAAACTCTTTACCTCTAATAGTATTACTATTACTTTACTTTTTAGGAGTAGTAGGTTTAGAAGGGGGGTTACTAGCGCTCTTAAGTTAAGTAAATTAAACTTCTTTATAACTTATTTAATATATTAGTTATAAGAAAGGTATATCCTTTATATAGCTTAATTATAAATAATACTAATTCTAAGATAATACTTAACTAAGCCTTATTCTTTTAACTTATATACTTCCTTTAGGCTAGTAATTACCCTTTATATTACTTCTTTATAGTTCTTATAAAATAGGATAAGGAAGTTATTTATATAGAAGATAATAAGGACCCTCTTCTTAGTTAACTAGAAGAGATATAGGTCTTTATTTATAAGTATAAGGCCTAGACGCTAAAGGGTTAAGGAGAACTCCTTATACTAGAGTAATAGTATATCCCTTAGCCTATAGAGCGCATAGCGTAGTTTAATATACTTTCTAGGCTACTTAAAGCTATCTAGTAACTTATAAACGATTAGGTCTTTATTTAGGTCCTAAGAGGTATTTAGGAATATATTAATAACGTTAAATTATTTTACTTCGAGGTTAAATTATATTATAATTACTATCGCTACCCTAAAGCTTTAAGTAGTAAGGGTTATTATATAAGTCTATTCGAGGGGTAACTTCTCTTATTAATTACCTCGAACGTAGATCCTTGCTTTATACTAGTTAAGAATATTATCCTTATTAAATTTATAGGTAAATACTTACTTTAAAGGGATTAGTCTCTTTATTATTATCTCTTAATTAATTACACGCTATATATCTATTTATTATAATTTACCTATCTTAACCTTAGCTACTTCTTTAAAGCGACTTTAGAGCGCTTATAGGAGGTTTAAAAGTTCCTTCTACGAGCAAAGTAGCTTAGTAAGGTTATTAGTAATAAGACGTTTATAGATTACTATAGTTATATAAGCGGGTTTCGCGCTATAAATAGTAGTATAAATATAGCTATAGAGCGTATAATACCCTATATTAGCTTCTAAAAAGGCCTTCTATTAATTAAGTATAAAAGCCTTAAAGAAGCTAGATACCTGCTCTTACTCTATATAATATTAGAGTAAAAACTAGTAACTAGAGCGGGATTTACTTTCTACTATTCCTAGTTATAGGTTATTAAGTAGTAGATTATATAGTTATTAGCTTTAATAAGTTTAGCTATAGCCCTCCTAGTTATATACTTAGTTAGACCTCTATTTAGTATTAGCCCCCTCCTCTCTATCTTAATATAGCTATATTAATAGATTTAAGGGCCTCCTATCTAAAGGTTTATTCTTATTACTCTTACCTGCTTTAGAAATATATTATAAAGTAAGTAGTAGTTTAACTATAATAGAGTCCTTAATCTATTCCTCTTTAGAATTAACTTCCCTAATAGCTTTATATATATAGTTTATTTCTAGTATATATATTATACTTATTACTCTATTTATTAAAGCTAGGCTTTTATCTAGCTCTTATATAAGATTAGGGGGTAATAGCTACCCCCCTTTCTAACTTACCTATCCCTTTAGAAGTTTTAGGATTCTTCTATTTAGAGACTTAGGTATAAGACCGAGGGTTAGTATAGATAACTATTTAGTTATAAGTATTAATATAGCTTTATCCTTATTTATAACGCCTAGGATCTAAAGTTTAAAGTTAACTTATAATATAGGCTTTTTAATCTCTTCTACTATCTTATAGATAATATCTTCTAAGATAGCCTCTTTTACTTTATCCTTTATATAGAAAGTCTATTTATTAAATATTATATTCTATATAGTAATAACTATTTATAACGCGGGGATCTAGACCCTATATAAGTTATAGGCGTTTAGAACGTGTCCTACTAGGTATCTAATATATCCCTATAGTAATACCTTAAAGTCTCTCTTATTAATTCCTCTCTCTCGTTCCCTCTTAAGGGGGTATATATAGTAGCTATAGGCATATATATATCCCTAGTAAGGGCGAAGGTTATAGGTTAGAGCTGCTCTATTATTAGGTTACTACTAGCAAAAGTACTAGTAGAACTATTCCTCTTTAATCTATAGTAGCGAATACTAGTTATAGCGTTTAAGTAGGCTTATATTATAAAGCGTTATTACTACTAGTACTATCTTAGCTTATAGTTTTATAAGTAAGCTAGCTATAGCGAGTATCTTAATTATTTAAGTTATAACTTCCTAACTAGCCTATTCCCCTCTGCTATTTAGTTCCTTTATATATAGAGTAGTCGTTTTAACCTCTATTCCTTCTATATAAGTCTAATCCTTATATCTTATAGAGCTTATAAGTAAAATTACTAACCTCTTGATATCTTATCTAATCTTATAAATAGAAAGTCCCTTCTATTAAGATACTTATCGCTTAAAGGTATATAGAGCGAGTATAACGCTACTATAGGTCTTATTAATATATAGAAATATAAAGAGCTAACTAGTATATTTATCCTTAATAATAAGGAGTTACTAGTTCTAGTTAAAGCTTTCGGGGTAATTAAAGAGATGCTATGCGATTCTATAGTAAGGGCGTATTACTTTATCTTCTAACGTTTATCTTAAAATTACCTATATAGTATATATAACTACGTAGTATTAGTATTATAAGTATACTAAGCCCTTAATCCTCACCCCCTAAGTAGCGTATACTAGCTACTTAAGAGCCTTAGGGCTAAGGTAGCTGCTTTAGAGGTACTAAAGTATTATATTATTACTCTAGTCTAGTAGTAAGATAAAAGAGGTATACTTATATATTATAAGTACGTAGTTTATATTATTAATAATTATATTAATACTTTAGGGGATCTACTTAGGAATAGAGTATAAAGAACGAGGCTTATATTTAAGAAAGGCGAAGTTCGCCTTCCTAACGAGTTTCTTAACTATAACGCTATTCTTATAGGTTCTAAAGCAAAGTATATAGTTATACTTTAAATATTAAATATCTATCTTCTAAAATAGCGCTTTAGAAATAATATTAATATAAAAGTTCTCTATATATCTTATATTATAGAGTATAGGATCCTCTATATTCACGCCTTTTAAGCTATTATAAGTATTTTTAATAATTTATATACCTTTTATAATAATTAGGTACGAAGCTATTCTAGAATTAACCCGTTCTCTATTATAATACCTAATTAAGGAGGGAATAAGTAGGGACTTATTATTTATAAGGTATATCCCTCTATAGTTATCTAGAACTATAGACTTATATAATATATAGGGTTCTAAATAGGGGGTTATAAAGATACTTAGGTGCTCTTTATCTAAGTTAACTATATTATCCCTAACCTCGTTTAAGAGTGCTATATAAAAAGCGATTATTATTATATTAATAAGGTAGCTTAGGGCTATATCGGATTTCTTAGATAAACCCTTATTACCCCCTTTATTATTTTAGTAGTTCTTACCCTTATAAGGTATAGCGCGTAGCTAGCCCTTATAAGTAAGTTTAATATAAAGATTAGCAAAGTATAAGTTACTATTTAACTAGTTATAAATCTCAGTTACTTATATCTATTATTAATATATAGGGGCCCTTCTAGTAATATCTAGTTAAACCGGGTTCTAAGTAGTTATAATTAATATTTAGCTAATAATAGCTCGACCTATACGGGTATTATTTACTACTAAATAAGTTACTAGTTATAAGAATACTTAATAAGTTAGCCTTATTAATATAGCTAGCTAGCGTTATAAAGACCCTAGCGCTTTATCCCTATAACCTTAAGTAGAGTATATCCTTATATAAGAGGTCCTTAAATATATTAATATATTAGCTTATATTAGAAACTAGGGTCCCTACTTACTCTCGTTTAAGGATATTTATAATCTCTATATTAGCCTAAGTAAGTATAAAGCAATAACTTACTACTTAAAGAAAAGCTTTTAAAATAAGGGTATTACTTACCTTAAGAAGCTTAAGCTAAGTAGTATAGAAGTAAATACCCCTAAAGTCCTTAATCTAGGCGTTAGGATTAATACTCCTATTCGCCTTTTCTAGGACTTAGATATACTCCTCTTAAATAGTAATAAGGGTATTAGCTTTACTAGGAGCGTAGCGATATTTAAGATTAATAATAAGGCTACGAAGGGTTATATCCCCTTTAGTAAGAAGTTCTATATATATAGGTATAATAATATTATAAGTAATAGTCTTTATAACTAGATAGTTAATCTATTTAAATTCTTAATCCTCGCAGGTTTACTTAGACTCTTATATAATAAGTAAATAAAAGTACTCTAAGTACTATTCTTATATACCTATAGTATTCTTATTAATTATAACTAGGGCTACTAGAGGCTAAAAGGGTTATAATTTATTTATTATCTATATCCTAGTAATAGACTTAGGAGTAGTCCTAGATATAGCGTTAATAATAGCCTCTTCTAAAGCCTCTTAGTTGAATAGAGTAATATATTAATTATAAGTACTCTTCTCTTATAAGTACTAGGCGTTAATATCCTAGTTTTACTTAGTAATATATATATTAAGAGTTAGGGTTTCTAATAAGGTCTTACCTAAGTATAAAGATCCCTTAAGGTTATCTAGGTTAATATACTTCTAGACTCTAGTAGCTTAGGCTTTAGCTTAGATTATAATATATTAAGTAGTAAAGTCCTTATATATAGTTAGGTAGTATAATATTATAATAGTAATAATAAAAGATATTATAATTAAGGTTATTTAAAAATAGAGGGTTTATAATAATAGAGAATAATATATAATAAGGAGGAAAGAAGGAATTAGAGAGAGGATATTTTAATAAGTACTTTTAGTAGTAAAAGCTTATTTTAAAATAGTAGTTAGGGGTCTAGTTAGAGCTAGGCTTATAACTATTAAGAAATATCTTATAGGGCTATATTTATAGTTACTAAAGAGCTTATTCCATTATAATAAGAGTAGCTATAATATAATTACTTATAACTATAGTTAGAGGAACGACCTCTAGAAAAAGGTCGCTCTAGAGCTAACGTTAGTTACGTGCCGCGCTAGGAACGGGCGATGCTAAAGGCATTACAACAAATCTTTTCTACGTAATCAGACTTCGACGAAGTTTCGTGTTAGACCATTCCACCTTACCCGAACCCTGTAGGCGCACCCAACACTCGGGACATGCGTCGGTTGCCAAAACGAGTTGTTAAATTTCCCGCTGTTGCTCGAATGTCTCAGAGGAAGGCCAATGGCACCAATTTGAACGTAGGAAACGGAGATCCCGCCGGAATCTTTTCAAGCAATGATCAAGCACTGCATCAATTGCGGCAACGCTGCGAGGAGCTTGCGGTCAGAGCCATCCAGTGCTCAGCTGCTGTCACTATTCTGAACCACCAGTAAACTGTGTCGCATGCGTTGATAGAACTTATGAGGGCTCTTTATCGTGAGTGAGTCACAGCGTTTCATTTGCTATCGAGGCAGTGCATTATTCCCTTGCTTCTGCCAATCTCCTGCAATATTCTCGGAATCACTTGCACCAGCTTCTTGCAGAGCTTGCCGGTTTGCCGTTGCTGGCCTGCCCCCCGGTCCGAAATGTTAGAGTTGTTGTATCATTTATCGCCGAGTACACTTTAGGCCACTCATTTGTCCTTTTCCTCCAGGTTCAACTCCGAAATTGTTAGATGACACCACCAATTGATCGAAAGTCCTCTCTGCTCTCGTGCTAGTTGCCATCCTTCATTTCAACAAGGGACTTTGGTGCTGTCGACATCTAGACCTATAATGGCGCCGACCGCTGAAGTCGCCGGTCTCCATGTCCTCCAAAGCCGGCAACCTGACAGACTCGAGACTCCGTTCTCGCTATGGTCGCTTCCAAGGTCCGCCGTGATGGCGACTGCATCGACAACATGGCGTTTGGTTTCAACGAAGATTGTCTCGCCCCCGATTTGCCTACCGGCGAATACAAATGGATTCTCTGGCTTTCACTTGCGACTGCGGCGGGATTCACAGCGGCTGCGGCCGTTCGCATGCTCCGCCTCTCCCGACCCGGGAGCCCATCTGTTGCCCGAGGGCCCGGCCTGATGTGGGCCGCCAAGCTCATCGCCGGCGCCATCTTTACCGGTCTTAGACTCGGCCTTCTCGTCGTGGCCATTCCTCGACAGAACGATCATCAAAGTGCCCATCTCGTAGCATCTACGGCACTCAACTTTACTGCTTCGTGCCTCCTCCTGGCGCTCTCGCCCCTGGAGCACTTCAAAAGCACTCCCCCGTCGATCTTGGCCTGCACTTTCCTCTTCCTTGCTCTTGTCTACGATATTGCTCGCTGCCCGTCGCTTTGGACAAATTCGAATTACCACGACAACGACCCATACTACTCGATTTTCAGACCTCTTTTCACCGCCGTCATCGACGTCGAATTCCTATTCTTAGTGCTGGAATCCTTCAAGCGGAGACGGTGGATCAAGTGGCAGCCAGAAGAACACAGCCCTGAAGAGACGAGCAGTATTCTGAGCCTTGGGCTCTATTCGTGGTTGAACCCGCTACTATGGAGAGGATATCACAAAGACCTCAGCATGGACGACTTGTTCGCGCTGGATAAGGATATCTTGGTCCCAAAGCTTGACGCCAATGGTTCAGTCCCGAGCGAGTCGTCCAACGGAACATCGACTTGGTATCTGATTGCGTGGCTTGCGAGACCACTGGGGTGGTCTGCAGTCCTACCTGTACTTCCACGACTGTGCCTCCTAGGGTTTACGTTATGTCAGCCATTCTTCCTTCGGCGACTGCTCAACTTTCTCTCCTCTCAAGACCACAAAACTTCCACCGCCTCCGGACTCATCGCCGTCGCCGTACTGACTTACTCCGCCATCCCCCCGTCATCCAGACAGCCCTTGCCTCCTGGCTGCTCCAACGTCAACTCGGCCTCGCCTTCCTGGCGCCCTTGGTCCTCGTCTTTCTCTGCTTCGCCGGCTCATTCGCTCTCTCGAAGCGCACGGTACCGTACCAGAGTGCGTGGATGTCCCGCGTACAACAGCGCATCGCGGCTACGTCGGCGATTCTCTCCAGTGTTAAGGATCTGTGGGTTTCAGGCATGACGCGGCCCGCCACCGCCCTTGTTCAGAAAGAGCGCGAAGACGAGATCCGCGTGGGCGAGCGTTCAGGTGTCCTCATCGCCGTGAGCGCGACTCTAAGCCGGCTACCGCGCGATCTGGCACCGGCTCTGGCTATCGCTTTCGGGCCGAGGGTGCTGGACGAAACAAAGGCTTTCACCGCGTTATCTTTCCTTGCGCTGTTGACTGCGCCGCTGTTGGTGGTGTTGCAAAGCTTGCCCATCATTGCTGCTGCTGTGGCGTGTCTCCGAAGAATCAAGGTGTTCATGATACGGGAAGGAAGAGCAGACAAGCGCGTGTTTAGCTCAGTCAGCAACGACTGTGAGGAGAAGCAAGAGTCAGATAGGTGTCAGGACCAAGATTCTTTCTATCGTGATGCCTTCAGCATCGCCCGTTCCCAGCGCGGCACGTGACTAACGTTAGCTCTAGAACGACCTTTTTCGAGGGGTCGTTCCTCTTACCGTAGTTATAAGTAACTATATTATAGCTACTCTCGTTATAATAGAATAAGCTCTTTAGTAACTATAAATATAGCCCTATAGGACGTTTCTCAATAGTTATAAGCCTAGCTCTATACTACCCTAACTATATACTAGATTAGTTTGAGTTTAAGTACGTCTTTTAGGCTTATATAATCCCTACCCTAGGGGTTCGAGGTTTAAGTCCCCTACCTTAGCGTCATAGGTTCGAATCCCAGCGGCTTAATTACCTAGACTTTAGCGAGATATACCTAATTAGAAGGTTAAAAGTATTATAGTTCTGCGCTTACTAGGGCGAAACTAAGGGGGTATGTCGTGATGCGTATATAAGCTGTAATTGCACTATCGCAATTGTGGTTCCACTTTTGCGGCTCATCCTATTCGCCACACCTTCATTGATATCAAAGACGGAACTTTTGGCTGGACGGCCGAACGTCCCGTACTTAGAAATATGAACATCCAGCTATCGAAGTCCTCTATCAGATTTGTGGTTGGTCCGGTGGCCGCTGGAAAGTCGACCTTATGCCGGGCACTCCTCGGCGAGGTACCTCACATGAAGGGCAGCATGGCTGTCGGGTCCAAGAACTTGGCGTATTGCGACCAGACACCATTCCTCTTCAATGACACAAAAATGTCAAACATTATCGGGTTCTCTGCGCTGAATACCGCTCGCTACTCTGAAGTCATACGAGCAACTATGCTGGCAGACGATTTGGCAAGCTTTGCGGCGGGAGATAGGACGGTGGTCGGAACGAAAGGTCTTTCGCTAAGCGGTGGTCAACGCCAACGCGTCTCTCTTGCTAGGGCTCTTTAATCACGACGCGGACATCATGGTGCTGGACGACGTCTTCAGAGGACTGGATGCTTCAACCCAGTATCAGGTATGCCGAGCCGTCTTTGGCCCCGGCGGACTGCTGGGAAGACGCGGGACTACCGTAATTGTCTGTACGCACTCGACGGAATTCCTGTCGGTCGCCGATCACATCATCGCCCTCTCTCAAGATGGCACCATAGCAGACCAGGGAAGTTTTCACGATATAGCGCAAGACAGCAAGCGTAGCCAACGGCTAGGTGTCCGAACGATGAAGGAGATAACAGTCGAACCCAAGAACGAAGGTCTCTACGACGGCGACAACACCATTTATGCACTAGCCTCGGGAGACGACGTAACACGGCAACAAGCTCCCGTCACAGTCGAAGCAGCCACCCCCCAGTCTTCATCACCTTCATCCCCGACCATCGATCTCACCGTTTATCGCCGCTGCTTGTCAACTCTCAGGCCCTTGCCCATAGTGACGTTCGTTTTTCTTGTTTTCGGCGTGGGATTCTGCGCCAACTTCCCGACAATTTGGTTAAAACTATGGTCAGCAGACTCAACATCGGCTGAGCCGAAGCACCACTTCGCCTTTTGGATGGGCCTCTACGCCTTGCTAGGTGCAGGAGGCCTTGTGTGCGTGTTTCCAGCTGGACTGATTACGCGTCGTACCGCTGTTAGGCTTGCCGGCACCGACATCCACCACACCACGATTGAAACGAACTGCGTGGTAGCCTGCGGTTCCTGAGCACTACCGATGGCGGCCAGATGTTGAATCTGTTCAGCCCAGACATGAACATCATGGACACCCAGCCGCCGCGCATGATGAAAGCTGCCGCGCATGATGAACAACCTTTGTTTCTGCTTAGCGACTGCTGCTGGTCAAGCTGCCGTGATCGCCGTCTCCTCTGGATGGCTGGCCGTCAGTTACCCATTTTTCATGCTGTTGCTGTGGGTGATCCAGCGTATCTATCTTCCCACGTCAAAGCGGCTGCGCATCCTTGATCTCGAGGCAAAGACTCCGCTCTACTTAGTATTCCTAACAGTGACATGAAGTTGTCCGCGTGCCGCGTGCTAACCACGAGCGTCACAGCACTAATTTTCTAGACACCCTGAGTGGTCTTCCCACTATCCGAGCATTTGGATGGTCTCCTCATCAGATTTCTCGCAACAACTTTCTCCTAGGCAACTCCCAGTGCCCTTCGTACTTCTTGGCTCTGGCCATGAACATACTGGTCGCCATCGTTGCCGTACTCCTCGTTGCACTGGCAACACAGCTGCGGTCCGACGCTGGCAATGTTGGCGCAGGCTTGGTCACACTCATCACTCTCGGAGGCACACTTACGACCATCATCGTGGCGTATACCGGCCTCGAAACCTCCCTGGGCGCCATTAGCAGGCTTAAATCGTTCGAAGAACAGACAGAATCAGAAGACCGCGCAAACGAGACGGTCGTTCCGAATGAAGCGTGGCCACTGGGTAGTAGCGTACAGGTTAACAGCGTCGATGTGAGCTACGATGGCACCGAGAAAGTGCTTAAAGGGCTGAACTTTGTGATCGAGGCTGGGCAGAAAGTCGCCGTCTGCGGAAGGACTGGAAGGTTTGAAGACTCCAGATTTGGTTCGATGTGTTAGCGGTAAATCTTCTATCCTCGCCCTCTTACTCCGTCTAATTGATCCGATGGCATTGAATCCCCCTCGTCAAACGCGCCCGACAATCGTCGTGGATGGCCTCCAGCTGGACGCCATCAATCGCACCACCCTACGCGAGCGCGTCATCTGCGCCTCGCAAGATGCCGTCTTCTTTCCGGATGGCACGTCTTTCCGCCCAAACCTCGACCCGGGGTCCAACGCCACCGATGAAGAGTGCTTCGCCGTGTTGAATGACCTCGGCCTAGGCCCTACCGTCCAGGACAAGGGCGGTCTCGGTGCACCAGTCAACGCGGCTGAAGTCAGCGGTGGGCAGAAGCAGCTGTTCAGCGTGGCAAGAGCGGTGTTGCGACGTAGGGTGAAGCGGCGAGAGACTGGGCTGAATGCTGGGCTTCTTCTCCTGGACGAGATCACCTCTGGTGCTGACGCGGATACGGAGAGAAGTGTCCAGAAAATCCTGGATGACGAGTTTTGTGGTTATACAGTGGTCATGGTGACTCACCGCCGAGAGATGGCTATGGGTTGTGATCGAATAGTTATGCTAGATGCTGTGAGTGTCGTGGAAGACGGACCACCTGAGGTACGGCTTGGAATGGAAGGAGGCTGGTTCAGCTCATTATGGGAAACTGAAAGATGCAGCTAATATACTTAGTAGACAGAGATGGGGATGATTCGAACGTTGAGCTTTTGGGCGAAAAACATAGATGGTCGACTGATCTTCGTCAGTCCATCTACCCTCTTGATCCCCACTAATCCGGCATTTGGTTTGCAAGTCAATGGAAGACCTCGCAGGTCCCTGGATCTACAACTGCATATGTTTACATATGAAGCTATGTGCAGAAATGTGATAATATTATACATGGAGTATTCGCAGACTCATCCGAGTTGTCAAGTAATGAGATTGGCACAAAGACGTCAATAGTTTCCGTATTAAGCTGTCGTGTTGTATCCGATACCCAAGCCAACTGGGCAGTTGGGGACATCAGCTTGCCACGAGGCAGTGTTCCTTGCGTACTCGGGAAGGTACGAATTAGTCGTGAACGTCTAATTCAGAAGTCAGTCCCGAACGTCGAGTGAAAAGCAAATAAGGGCCTAGCAGTTTAGGCGTCCTGCCGCCGATTTCTCAACCATAAGATTTCAGGGTGGTTGGTGCCTGCGACATTATCTTTGACCAGCGTTGAAACTCCATGAACACATAAAGAAACATGCAACTCACACTCGGAAGATAGTAAGAAACATCATCTGATGTGTAGTTGCCTCCCAACGATTGCAAGACGGAGGCAACTGAGCCGGCGACGTAGTCCAGGAAGATCAGGTCGACCTTGTCGTCATCCGCAAGATCCCTGCTGGGAAAGCTGCCGTTGGCCTGGAAAAAGTCGGGATAGTCATACCTTGGGATCTTGCTGTGGACCGTGTCGTCTCCGTCCGTGCCAAAATCGTCGGTCGTGGTGTAGCCAGGGGTGACGGCCTGACGGCGGACGATGCGACCTCCAGCGTATGAACGCTTCGACAAGTGGTCGAGGGAAACGGGAGGGTCGACGCACTTGTCCACTGTAGTCAAAGACGGATTCAACGCGTTGAATCCGAAAGAGCTGGACGTCATGGAGCGCTTCCTCTTCGAGGGGAAATTGCCGGATTCGAGACCGTCGGTAACATGTTTGGCGAGAGACCACGCTACGTCGGGGATGTACTGGAAACCATCCGTGAAGGGTGAGACGATGAATGAGGAGTCGTAGTCGAATGGGCCCTGTGCGAGATCGAACCGGATGTGGCCGGTATTGGCGATGATGATCCTGGGCGTTGACTTTCTCTCCTCTGTGACGATGGTGGCCGCCAGGGCAGCAGTGGTCAGGTTGAAGATGGAGCCCTCCGACAAGAACGGGGCGCAGCTCATGCACCACGTTCGAGGAGCGCAACCGTAGAGGGAAGTCAAGTTCAGCTGCTTGCGGGCGGCCGTGATCTCCTTCGAGACGCTGATGCCTTTGGTGGTGTTGAACGTCTTGACCTGGCTACCAACAGCGTGGTACTCAAAGGTCAGGGTATTCCTGTGAAGCTTGTGAGTGAGGCGTGCAAGACGACGGGCGGCTATCGGAGGCTTACCAATCGAGGTATCGGCGGAAATAGGTCATGTTGGATGTGCCGGGAGCAGATGCGAGGCTCGAGGAAGCGCTCTTCGTGGCGACGTCGACTGCCTTTTGTGAGGGGTTAGGGACGCCCGCCGGATAGAGTGCTCCTCTGTAGGTGTCGGATTTGACGCCGGTCAGAGACAGCCAACCCAGCGTCTCGCAGTATCTGCCCGACTCCAGAGCGGTAGACTTGTCATCGTACACGGCAAAGTCGCGGACGTGGGTGTGGCCGCCGAAGAACTGCACAGGCGTGTCGGGCTTGATTGCGCGGATCGCGTTGAAAACGGTCTTCAAGGTGCTGGTGCGGTCCGTCGGGCGAACCGGGTTGTGTCCCACCACCAGGAACAAGTCAATGGGCTCCCGATAGTTGACCGCGTCGAGGAACCATGATTGCCGGACCATGGCGGCGGCCTTGGTGACAACCGAGGCATTCGAGTTGCCGGTGAAGTCGAAGAGAACACCGAAAGCCATGATCCGGAGACCTTTGCAGAAGGTTAGAAACCGCCAAGACGAGCGATGGGGAGGAAGATGGATGAGAATACGAACCCTTGGGGGTGGTGAAGTACCTGTACCGCTTGCCGATGTATTCCAGCTCCCCCGTGCCGGGGTTGCGAATTTGGACATTGCTCGTCAGGTACCTGTGGCCGTAGTTTTTGGCGAACTGGTTGAAAGTCTCATAAGCAATCGTGGAGAGATACAGCTCATGGTTTCCGATGGTCAAGACGTCGTAGTCGATCTTCTCGAAGATGGGATTCGAGACCTGCCCGTTGACGCCGGTGCCGTTGGCATACGACGAAACGCCCGTAGCATCGCTGATCCCGGCGCCGTCATGCAAATCCTTGGCCGGTTAACATGAGCGCCGCTGATGGGGGAGGGAACTTGGTGCGGGGATAATGCTCACTCCGGTGTCGACCAGCAACAAGTCGACATCGAGGTCATGGGCCTTTCGACGCATGTGCTTCACGAAGCTCACAAAGTCGCCCCAATCAGCGCCGTAGTTCTGCTCTCGAATGTGGCCTTCGAGCCTGTCCAGTGTTGACGATGAGTAGTTGTTCATCCAAGGAAACGTAGAGATTCATACCATCCGTGAGTGTCTAGAGGCTCGAGTCAGTCCATCTGCACCACAGAAGCCAATGTAGAATAGAGGCTTTACGCATGCCAACGTACCCGTAGTGTGTAGGAAGTTGAGCTGGCCCCACGAGAGAGGACCACGAGGTGCTACTGTGGCCGCTTGGGCATCGGGTTGCGCGCGGCGGACGTGTCTTGTGAGGACGACATCTCTCTCGGGATGTTCGCAGCTGTTGCATGCCAGGACAGGGATGGCGGGAGCCAACAACGCCAGTACGGTGCGTCCGACACGCATGTTGAGTGAATTCCCAACGGACAAGAGTCCAGCAATTCAAAACAAGCCAGCCTTGTGAGGCTCGGAGTCGATATCTGCAACTCAAACGAATGTAACGGCCGAAGAGGTGCCTACTGTGCGATGGATGTGCATGCCGCCAAGCTTTAAAAGAGATCCAAAATCACCGTTGACAAGCTTTTCTTTCTTTCTTTTTCTCTTTGCCAACTTGAACATGCATGTACTTACATTGCGCTACCACGCTGACGCGGCGAATGATAACGACCCTCCTTGCGGTGACCGAAACCGCAACGGCCATCATCCAAACAACGACCGCTCCGGGGCACGTGTGATAAGTCGGTGGACAGTATCTCAGTGATTGAGCTTCCTCTTGTTCTCTAGCGCGGCCGGTGCTCGCCTCCGCAAACGTCCAAGACCCGCCACGAATCTCGCCTAGCTGCCGACATTGCCGGGAATCATTGCTCCCCGATCCAAAGCTTCTTTTGAGGCAGGGCATGCAATGGAGGCTGTGGTTTGCCTCGGAAGGATGGCCGATTCTTCGACCTCGGAGTCGATCGCGACCTGAGACTTCAGCAAGGGATCGTGTTACCATCCATTTCTACAGGTTTGCAGACGTTTACCGCCTAAAGTCGACGATTGTCTTCTCAAAGCTTGAGCGCGTCTTCGCACACTTTCTCTGCCGCAACGACAATGCCCGGCTGCGGATTCGCAGCGAGATGCCACTGAGGATTCCGGCGTCCACCACGTGCAGGTTTCTGGTCCTGCAGACTTGAGCATCGAGGTCCACAGCCGACTTGCCTCCTTCTAAGCCGGAACCGGTGCCGAGATGAGTCGTTCCGACGCAGTGATTAGCAGTGCGAACCGGTGTCAACAGTCAGCTAGCAATGCTAACCACCGAACGTAGATCTTGGCCTTGAGTGGGAGAAAAGGAGACCTACGCCTTGGACATGTTCTCTGACATGCTGATCTGGAGCAGGACTGATGAGAGTCGCATCTGGTATGGCGGAGACTGCGTTGACAACTCCTCTCCCGGTCGACACAACGGCTTCAAAGTCATTTCTCCACCGTCATTGAAGTATGGGAGAACGCTGACGTCCATGCTCAAGGAAGAGTTGATGGTGATGCGGCCTCGCGATATTTGCACAAGCCGAGGGCGGCGGCGATACCTAAAGTGTCTGCGGCGATGATTCGCACTGATCGGCTACCTAGAGTACCTAAAGTATACTGCTCAAGGGTGTGTCCACTGTATCCAGACCCCTCTTGAGGGGCACCGATGTAGGCCGTCCACTGGAACCACCTACCAACGCCATCTTTGCCTGTGACGCCCTCCCAGAAGATCGGATTGATATTCGGAGCAGCCTGAGTGAGAATGCCCGAGCGATTTGCTTTGGCATTGTTCGTCAGTGATTTTCCATCATTCTGGAGTGCTTGGAATGATTACCGAGACGCTTCTCCGCATCCCCGGGTATGGGGTTCTCGTAAGCATCGTTGAAGTCATAGTTCAGGATGTCAGGATCCTCGAACAGGATGTTCCTCTGCCCTCGGTAAGCTGCATGCCGAGTTCGATAAAGGATTCGGGTACTGACGTTGAGATAGTCGTCAAGTTCATACCCAACGGGAAGATCGATCCATTGGGAAGCGTCAGTCAGTTCGTCTGCTTCAACCTGTTGTACGATCTCGAGCTGGCCCCTGAAGCCAACAAAAGAGCATGGATCACATCTTACCGCGGAACAGTATTTTGGCCGTACCAAATCCTCCGGCTGACAAGATTACTCGGCCGTTCTCAGCCAACTTCACAATCCCGGTATGGTCGTCTCCGCCAGAGGATTCGACTTGAACCCTGGTAATTCTGCCTCCGTCTCTCTCAGGTCGCGTGACCATGGTATCTATCCAAAAATAGAAGCTATTCCGAGCAGCAGAGGATACCAAGTGAGTCTCCAATAGTCTTCCCCTTTCACCATGAAGGAAGAAGTACTCTGACAGCGAGACAGTTCTGTTTTTAGCAGCTGGTACCTTCACCCGTTGTTGACGAGCGCCTTGATGATCAAGTCAGGGCCTTCTCGGTCGTAGAGAATGCCGTCGCTGGACGGGACGTCCGTCTTTGGCGGGCGGCCGAAAGCCCGTTCAGGAGCTGCGCGAGGTCTTCCGACTTCCAACCAGCCGGGTAGTGAGTGTCCCAATCAAGACTTTAAGGCTGGATTTTGATTAACAACCGAGAAAGATGCAGTGAAAAAGAAAGCAAACTACTTGCCTTGCACCACAGACCAGCGTTTATGGCGGAGCCACCGCCCAGCACACACCCAGCCATGGGAACAATGTCAGGACACTGGATGCCGCTGCTATCTTCCCAGATCAAGTTGTACAGTCCAGGCACATCGAATCTGGTGAAGTTCGAGTTTTCCAGCCTTGCACCTCTGCGGCCTAGATCAACCACGTCAGAAAGGAGGTCCTCTTTCAATAGCAGAACCTTTCCGCCGGCGGCTGATAGTTTGTCGGCCTTCACAATGCCCCCCGGCCCGCCACGAACAACGACGTAGTCATATGGATCATCAGGCACCGGGGTAGCCACTGACGTTGCGAGATCTGCTTGACGTTTAGGCAAGACGCTTTACATCGTGCTCGCGTGCGACGTACGACGGGCAGCCACGAGGGCCACAGCCAATGGCGCGATCTTCATCCCGGAAGGGACTGCTGGGTCTCTGAAGAGGCACTGGCAGAGGGAGAACATGCAGTAAAAGACGGGGCACACACGGCGACAGAGCTTCTTGAAGTAACGGCTTCTTTGGCGCAAAGAAGATTATACTACTTGTCGCGCCACCCGTGACGCGTTTGAAGGATTCACACCATCCGTAGAATGCCATTTAATTACTGACGTCCACGTAAGAAGCAGGTTCAGATGCTGTACCCGAGACATTTGTTGGAAATCAGGGCACGTCATATTGGTGATGGGTTCCAATCGTTCTCTTACTCTGGGCAAAGTCCATGTCCCTGAATGATGAACAGGAGGCATACCCGAATTGAGGAGTGAGACTCCCCGCCGTTTTCGTGGTTACACAGGCCATCTTGATGCATTAATCACTCTAAAATAAAAACAAATCACATCCTTCGCGCAATCATGATTCCACACCAGATAAATTATTGCGAACAGCAAAAGATGAAAGGGACGAGACTCGAACTCGCGCGGGTTGCCCCACCAGGAAACAGATGTTAAGCTGACCTTAACCTGGCGCCATAACCAACTCGGCCACCCTTCCGATTGATGCCGGTCAACTGCTAAAGCGGAGTCTATGAAGGTAACCCGGCCCATCCGTGGGGCCAGCTTCCCGGCGTCGTGCTCCGGCTACGCTTCCGCTGCCGCCGTAAAGTCCGGGAAGCGGAAGTCGTTTATTCTTGCAGCTGCAGGCGTGGAGCAGACCAGCGCGAAAAGCTCGCATGATCGACTTTTCGCTTAACGATGGGTTCCGTGGTCTTCAGCATGTATCGAATCCAATAACATCGAGGTGTCAGGATACAAGCTGGAATCGCCCTGAAGACAAATCCGCTCTTCAGTGAATGCAGCGTCTTCTTGATCTCCGGCTAGCTGCTGGTATTGGCTGTTGCGACTAGGCGCTGATCTGAGCATCGCAGACAGCAGAGCCAGCCAATCTCCCAACGACATGCATGGAAAGCATGCCGAGGAGTGGAAGAAGTGAGAACAAGCTGTTCCAGGGACGAGAATGTTCTCCGCACGGTCCACGGGCTCTCAATCACGTATGCGGGACGTCACCCCACGCTAAGGTCGATGAACCGGGAGCTTGGCTGCCCCCGTCGGTTCTCATGAACTGCCGTCTGGTATCGACTTCAAGGCGGCTTGTAATCAGAAGACATTGTCCCCAGCCCAACACCTAATTCCTCAATCGGATAGTAGATCACAGTCTCCGTGAAATTCACCAACTTCGCTTCCAGCATGTCTCGCGATTCGCTAGCAGCATTCCGCAAGTCGCCCTCGTCGGACGACCTTGCCGCCCTTGCCGAGAAGCATATCGAACACGACCTCCGAGACTCGGACCGCGACCTTCTCAAGAGTGCCGCCGCCAAAGTCAGCACACACGCGACGGTCGGTTCCGTGGTTGGCCTTGGACTAGGATTCCTGCTTGCCTTCCGCCTGAGACGAGCTCGCGCCGACATGTTTGCGGCTTTCCGGGCAACCGAGAAGCCGACTCATGTGCAGTTTGCGAGCGGCAGGACAGGTACATCGCAGTTGCGTACTACCAAGGGACGATGGACTGACCACGTACTAGAACCTATACCGGACGTGACAGACAAGATGGCCCCGACTAGAATCGGAGACGTCGCCGCGTATTCTCTACTTGGACTCGGAAGTCTCTTTTTGGGAGGCGAGCTCGGTTTCGTGTCGGGGACGGCATCAGCGGCCAAGAGCATCAGAAGCGACCCAGAGAGCATGGCAAGGATTGAGAATGCCTTGAGGAAATTCAGAGCGGATGCGCTTCGGAAGGAAGCTGATCGTCTTGATGGGGGTGAGAAGATCTTGGATAAGATCTTTTGAGGCCATTTGTTTACGAATGGTGAGACGCAACGACGATCTTCCCATGCTGAACTTCTACAATTCCATGTTTTGATCGATCTATGCCAATGAATCTTTCTGTCTGTGACGAACAAGCCAATGCAATTGACGTTACCATCACCCTTCAAACTGTTGCGGGTTCTGCGCAACCTGTCAACGAATTTTACGCTTGTTGATGCTACGAATCTAATAGCCATCCCGCAAGGTTGCGTATCGCTACGCTGTAACATTGATCCCCTGCATCGATCCTTCAGCACGCCAGTCCTCCAAGAACTTCGTGAACGCATTCATTCCCGTGGGGAAGAGCGCGCCCCTCATCTTCCTCATCTGATCCTCAGGCTTGGTCTTCTCGCCCTCGTTGGCGAGGTAGCCCGGCGTGCATATGCCCAACCCAGCAAACCAGGCAGCATGCGTCATGATGATACCAGCATAAGCGTTCTCAGCCTCCGGCCTGCTTTCAATAACCAGCTTCTCCGTGCTCTTGCCGGCCCTCTTCATCGCCTCGCCAAGAATGTAAGCAGAGTGCTGAGCTGCAATGTCCGTCATGTAGGCAAAGTTGGAAGTCGCGCCCATTTGCATGGGACCGGTAAGGAACAGGTTTGGGTAATCGCTAGCAAGCACTCCGTGAAGCGTACTAGGCCCATCGGACATCCACTTCTCCGAAATGAGACGCCCGTTGCGGCCCTTCATGGTCATGTTTGACTGAGAGGAGGGCTCGGCCATGTTCTCTCCGGGGGAACGGTAACCCGTGCTCAGAACAATGACGTCCAGAGGGTAATCAGTTCCGTCAACCACCAGCGAGTTCTTCGTTGCGTGGTCAACGCCCTTGCCGTCAGTGTTAACCAAGTGGACATGAGCAAGGTTGAAGGCCGGGAGGTAATCATCGTGGAACGCCGGTCGCTTGCACCAGCTTGTCACGAGCCAGGATAATATCGCAGGGGAAAGGGCTTAGCGGGCTAAGTTAGGGAAGTCCGTAGGAGTTAGGAGCTATAGGGAGGCACTAGGTAACCCCTAGATAAGTCCTCTAGCCCTTACCTAATAGTTAGAGGGCTAGAGAAGAATATTTAACCTTAAATATACCTAACTATACTAACTCTATTACTCTATACTATACTAGTTTATAATATATTCTTCTCTCTTACCTATATTAATAGGGGTATAAATTATTAGAGTAATATAACGTATAATAATATAATACCTACCTATAGGTCTACTAGGGAGATAAATATAGTATTATTATTAAGATCTCCTACTAGCTAGGAGCGACTAAATAGCTAAATATAGGATAAGATACTTATTAAATAAAATAGTTATAGAGGTACTAGTAGAGGACTAGGTAGTTAATTAATAGAGGCTAAATTAGATTAGCTTATTAAAAACGAAGAAAAGAAGTAGTAGCTAAAATATAAATAGGAATATCTTAAGGCTTTAAGGGCTAGCTAACTATTAACCCTAGTAGGTAACCCTACTACCTACTAAGTAGTTATTAGTAATAAACTAAAGAAGTACTAATTAGAGCTTTAGGGGAAGTATCTCCTAATACTTAAGTATAAAGGGGGCACCTAGACTAACTTTAATTAATTTATATTTAACCTCGACGCGCGATTTGAGATAAATAAGATCACGTCGGACCTAGAAAAGGACCCTTAGTATGCAAACCTAGCTTGAGCAGACCTACTAGCAACCGGGATAATCGTACTAGAGCTTTATTAATTACTACGAAGGGATCGAGGCGGAGAGCCCCTATTAATAACTAGAGGAGATCCGGGTAGCTAACGTAGTAGCTAGGCTAGACCCTAAGCTCTAGTACTACGTTATAGCGAGCGGGTTGCTAAAGTCGCGGCTTAACCTTAATACTAGGGCTAGAAATACTAAACTTATAGTTAATATATAGATATATAATATACTAGTAAGGGACTAGGGGGCTAATAATAAGGGATAATAACTAGAGGGCTAAACCCTTAACTAGGAGGGGTAAACCGAGGCCCTAAAGGGATAGACCTATAGGGACTATAGTAATATTAATAACTACTAAGAGGATACTAAGGACCTACTATAGGATACTAGGAAGGAAATTATCTATTATAGTTATAAGAGGAAAGGCTATATCACGCTAGGTACCTATACTATAGGAAGTATAGCTACCCCTACTATAAAGGGAAACCCTACCCTAGTAAATAACTAGAGGAGAACTAGGTAGTAACGCATATAATTTAATAGGGTAGCGACTAGCTACGTTATATTAAAGTAATAATATAGGTCTAAGTTATAAGTAGCTAGAAGACTAGTACTATACTTATTAATTATAGGGCTAATAAGAATATTATAGACTAGAGGATTATAACTAATACCTAACTAGAAGCTAATAAAGTAGAACTTATTAGGGGAATATAGATATCTAAGAGACTTATTTATAATATATAGAAGTTAGTAACCCGAATAACTAATAGTATAGGTATCTAGTAGATAGCTTTATATAATTTTAGGGTTAGTAATAGTAATAATTATAATACTATCCTAGGGATCTCTTAGTATATAGCGGAATACCCTAACCTTAATTAGAGGGAGTTAAGCTAGACCTTTCCCCTATATAAGAAGAGTATTTATCTTATTATAACTATAAAGGAACTTAAGCGTATTAAGAATAAAGTAAGAGTAATACTTATAAGGGTATTATAAGTTAACTATATATTAATTACTAACTACTAAGAGGATACCTAAGACCCTAAGGATACTAAGGGGATTAAAATAAATATCCTACTAGAGTACTAGGACTTTAATAAGGTATTTAATATTAACCTACTTAGAACTATATTAGAGTTTAGGACTACTAGGAGCTACCCTATTAACCTAGAGCCTAGAACTAAGCCCCTATTTAAGCCTATTTACTTACTAGCTAAAAAGGAGTTAGAAGAGTTAAGAGATTATATTTATAAAGCCTTATAAAAGGGATAGATTTACTTATTAGTAAGCTTAGTAGGGGTGCTAATCCTATTTATCCTAAAGAAGGGAGGTAAGCTAAGGTTATATATAAACTACTAAGGGCTTAACTAGATAACTACTAAGAACTATACCCCCCTCCCTCTAATTAATAAGATCCTCGACTAGCTCTCTAGAGCTAAGTACTTTACTAAGCTTAACCTTAAGGATATATACTACTAAGTAAGGATCTAGGAAGGAGATAAGTAGAAGATAGTATTCTATATATAATATAGCTACTATAAATATTATATAATATTATTTAGGCTTATTAATATACCTACTACCTTCTAGACGTTTATTAATAAGTTACTTATAGGCCTAGTTAACGTTATTTATATTATATATTTAAATAATATTTTAATTTTTACTAACGATATAGACTCTTATATAGAGGCTATAAGATAAGTACTTACTTAGTTAGAAGCTAATAGCCTCTATATAAACCCTAATAAGTATAAATTTCATAAGGAGGAGATTAAATTCCTTAGGTTTATAGTCTTAGTAAATAGAGTTACTATAGAATATAAGAGAGTCTAGGTAATAGCTAAGTAGCTAGTACTTATTATAATATAAGAGATTTAGTAATTTCTAGGATTTATAGGGTTCTATAGGAGATTTATTGAGAATTACTCTAAGATTTATAGCCTACTTATTAACTAACTTACTAATATAGCTAAGGGATAGCTAGTAGTAACTAGAGAGGTACTAGTTACCTTTTATCAACTCTACGCTTTATTTATAGAAGCGCCTATATTATATTACTTTAATCTTATACTCTTAATTTAAGTTAAAACTAATATATTAGACTTTATAATAGGGGTAATACTAAGCTAGTTAGAGGGGGATATATAGAAACTAGTAGTATTTATATCTTAGAAGCTTAAGGGCGCGTAATTATAATATAATACGCTAGAAGTAGAACTACTAGCTATTAGGGAGGTAGTAGTAAAGGAGTAGTATTACTTACTTTACTCCTAGTATTATATCTAATTTATTATAAACTACTTAGGTTACTAATACCTCGCTAATAAGAAGACGCTTAGTAGCTACTAGGCTTAGCTACTATAAGACCTATTAATATTTAACTTTAAAATTAAATATAAGCCGGGCTACTATAACCTAGCTAATAGCCTCTTATAGAGACCTAACTATACCCTAGGGGATATAAAGATTAATAAAACTAGGGACTCGCTCGTATAAGACTTTCTATAACGTTTTAATAAAGCTACTATTTAAAGGGTAGGTACTAGGCGGTAATAGGATACCTAACTATTAAATACCTCGCTAGAATAACTTATAACCCCCGCTCTAGGAATAGGTTAAGGAGGCCTAATAGAAGGACCCCTTTTATATTAATTAGGAGTAGGAATAATAAGGCACGAGGTAGTTACTAGATAACTCTAGTATCCTAAGAGACTAAGAGGGCCTATATATCCCTAATAACTACTTACTTTAGAATAAAGTCCTTAGAGTATTCTATAATAAACTATCTAGAGGTTACTAAGGGGTTACTAAGATACTAAAGAGGATTAGAAAATCGTTTTTCTAGAATATATAGAAGACTAATATAAAGGAATATATTAGGATATATATAACATACTAGCATAATAAACCGAGATACTACCTCCTATATAGCAAACTTATACCCCTACTAGTACCTACTAGGCCCTTCGAGTAAATATCGATCGACTTTATTACTAAATTACTATTATTGCTTATAACTAAAAATAAGCCTTATAATAGTATTCTCGTTATTATCGATTAATTTATAAAATACTCCCTATATATCCCTACTAGGGAGTTACTTACTACTAATAGGTTAGCTACGCTACTAACTAAATATATCTTCCTTATATTTAGGCTCCTAGGAGCTATTATATCCGATCGGGGATCGCTATTTACTAGTAACTTCTAGTCTAAAGTATACTACCCTATTGAATACCTTGTTAAAGTCCTAGTACTCTAGTGGGATATTTATTATAGTCCCCTTAGTATCCTCAGGGTCTTAGGTATCCTCCTAGTAGTTAGTAGTTAATATATAGTTAACCCGTAGTACTCCTATAAGTACTACTCTCGCTTCGTTCTTAACGTACCTAAGTTCTTTTATAGTTATAATAAGATAGATACTCTTCTTATATAGAGGAAAGGTCTAGCCTAACTCCCTCTAATTAAGGTTAGGGTACTCCGCTATATACTAAGGGATCCCTAGGATAGCGTTATAATTATTACTATTACTAACCCTAAAATTATATAAAGCTATCTACTAGATACCTATAATATTAGTTATTCGGGTTACTAACTTCTATATGCTATAGTTAGGTCCCTTAGATACCTATATTCCCCTAATAGGTTCCGCCTTATTAGCCTCCGGTTAGGTATTAGTTATAATCCTCTAGTCTATAATATTCTTATTAGCCCTATAATTAATAAGCGTAGCACTAGTCTTCTAGCTACCTATAAGTTAGACCTATATCGTCGCTTTAATATAACGTAGCTAGTTACTACCCTATTAAATTGCACGCGTTGCTACCTAGTCCTCCTCTAGTTATTCACTAGGGCAGGGTTTCCCTTTATAGCGGGGGTGGCCGCACTTCCTATAGTATAATACTAACTATGTTACGGGCTACGCCCGGGTTAAGCTTACCTAGGCTTCTACCTAGGTTTACCGCCTTAAGGAGCTATCTAGGGCCTACCTAGGGCCTACCTAGTTATTCCCTATAGACTAGTGAAATCTCTACTAGAGAGGAAAACTTCCCCTTTTCCTCTTTAGCTTAAATAAATAGTATTATAATAACCTCTTATTAAATAAACTTAGGTCTAACCCTTTATATATTTAAGCCTATTACTATAATAATAATAATAAGTTAAGCGCTACTCTCTATTAGTTAGTAAGATAGTTAATAGTAATATAGCTAAAACTTAAGATAAGCTATTATAAGCTAATTTAATAGTAGTAATAAAGTCCCTCTAGTAATAGTTATAAGAGGTTAAGTAGGGGAATAGCTAATATATAGCTACGTAGACCCCTATAAGTACTACTAGTAAGGTACTAGTAATACTTAGTATAATATACTAGAAGCTACTACCCTTACCCCTAAAACTTTTAAGTAAGTAGAAGGAATATACTACCTAAGTATAATAAATAAGGTATAAGATTGCTATAGATAGGGCGTTTTATATTATAGATATAGAGGTATAGTACCTTATTAACTCCTACTTAGATATTATAGCGTAGTAAGTAGTCTCTACTTTCTATAGAGCTAGGGGGGGTAAGGGGAAATATAACCCTAAGGACTTTATAGCCTACCTAGACTAGATATATAAGGACCTAAATATCTAGTTATAAGATATAGCCTAATTATAAACCCTCTAGTAGAAAGAGAATAAATCCCTAGTAACCTTCTTACTAAGATTTAGGTAAATACTAGCTAATATAAGTAGTATAAACTAGCCTAGCTAAGTCTAGATCTTACTTCTAGAAGCCTCCCTTACCCCTAAGCTAAGGGATTAGTTAATTACTATTAACTTACTAGCTAACTATAATAACTAGCTCTTAAAGGTCTAGAGTATTATATAGAAAGTAAAGCGCTAGAAGGTTATTAGTAAATACTTAGTAACCTACTAGAGACCTACTACTAAGGATACTAAGGGGGATACCTATATAACTAGAGCTATATATATCTTATAAGTTAAGGAAGTAAGATATTATAACTACTAAAACTCTAGATCCTCTTTAAGTACCTCCCTAGTATAATATTAATAACCTTAGAAAGGCACGAGGGACCCCTATACCTATTATACTTATAGAGCTAGAGGTTATATTACTTAGTACTACCCTAGTAAAGAGGGCTAGCTACCTAGGGGTATAAAAATAAAGACCTTAAAAAAAGAAATAATATATTATAAGGTTATAAATAATTACTAGGTAGTAACTAACTCCTTAGAGGAAGATAAGAAGTTAGAAAAAGACTAACTCTAGAGAAAAATTAAGCCCTAGAGCTTACTAAGGAGGAGATATTAGGTTAGGAAGAATATAAAGAGGAATACCTAGCTAATAATAAGCTTATTATTATTTGAGTTAGAGTTAATAAGGATATCTAGCTTATACTCTAGTAAATACTAGGAGTAATACCTATATAATAATTAACCTTTCCCTAGCTTAATACCTCTGCTTTCTATATATTAAGAAGAGATACTAACTTATAAGAGGGTATATACTTAGTAAACTATTACTAAATAACGCGCTAGGTATAATAGCGTTTAACTTAGAAATAAGTAGCTATACTTAGCGCGTCTTTATATATATAATTAATAGCCTAGACCCTAATATCCTCTTAGGGCGCCCTTAAATAAAATAGGGCTAGGTTATTTATAATACTATAGCCTACTAAGTATACTATAGGAGGGGATACGTTAAGCTATACCTAAAGAATTCAGAAGGAACTCCTCTTATAAAGGAAATAAGGGATATAAGGTTCCTTAATATACCCTTATTCTCTATAATTTACTAATACCTAGTAAGATAATAGGGTAAGTACTAGGAGGGTATAGAAGAGGTATTAGTATAAGCTATTAGCTTATCTAATATTAAGAAAGCCTTAAACCTAAGACTAAAGGAGGATTAATAATACTATTTACTAAACTAGGTCTTAAGGGAGTTTCCTAACCTATTTAACTCTAATAAGGCTTACTTATTACCCCCTAGGTAACTAGGGGTAGATTACTAAATTAACCCTATATTAGAACTAGATAGGAGGGAGCTACTACTCCCCTAGGGCCCCCTTTATAGTATATTAAGAGAAGAGCTACTAGTACTAAAAAAGACCTTATAAGACCTCCTAGATAAGGGGTTTATTAAAGCTAATAGCTTACTTACTAGGGTATTAATACTCTTTATAAGGAAGCTAGGTAAGGGAATTCGCTTCTATATAAACTATAGGGCCCTTAATATAATTATAAAGAAAGACTACTACCCCCTCTTACTAATCTCTAAGACGCTACGCTAGGTAAGTATAGCTAAGTAATATATTAAGCTAGACGTAGTAATAGCTTTCTATAAGTTAAAGGTAGTAAAGGAGTTCTAGGAGAGAACTATATTTTATACTTAATATAGGTTATTTAAGTAGGTAGTTTACTTATTTAGCCTAACTAGTACCCCCGCTAGCTTCTAGCGATATATTAATAATACCTTATAGGACTTTTTTAATAACTTTATTACTACTTATATAAATAATATATTAATTTACTCTAATAGAACGAGAGAAAACTATAAGAGGAAAGTCCGGGAGGTTATCTAGAGGCTAGTAGATATAGGCCTAAACCTTAACCCTATAAAATATAAGTTCTTAGTTAAGAGGGTTAAATATATAGGGTTTATTATAATAATAAGAGAGGGTCTCTCTTATAATCCTAAGAAACTCTAGGTAATTACTAAGTAGTTACCCCCTACCTCCCTAAAGGGGGTCTAGAGCTTCTTAGAGTTTATAGATTATTATAATATATTTATACTAGAATATAGGGATATTATTAGACTACTTATATTACTTATTAAGAAGAATATAATATTCTAATAGGGAAATAATTAAGAATAAGCCTTCTTATAGCTTAAGTAGCTTTTTAATACCTAGCTAATACTCCGCTAGTTTAATCTAGAGGATAAAATTATTATTAAAACTAACTATTTAGGATTTATATTAAGAAGGGTACTCTTATAAGTTAATTTAGAGAGTACCTAGCATCCTATAGTATTCTACTTATAGAAGCTCTTACTTATAGAGTATAACTACCCTATTTATAATAAGGAGCTCCTAGTAGTCCTTTCTTATATATATATATAGAGAGCGGAGCTATATAATATAACTACTTTAAAGGTACTAACTAATTACTAAGGGCTTAAATACTTTATAAAGAAGTAGCGCCTTATAGAGCGCTAGAGCTAGTAAGTAGAGGAGCTATCTTAGTATAATTCTATTATTAAATACCGCCCTAGTAAGGAAGTAATAGCCCCTAATACCCTCTCTTAGAGGGAGTAGGATATACTATAAGGGTAAAATAATAAGTAAAAGTAGGGGAGGGTCCTATAGCTAATATTAGACCGCGCCTACCCCTGCAGGGACCCTATAGTTAGCCCCCTAGTAAGGAGAAGTTAGAAGGGCTATATTAATATCCTAGATATTATAGTCTTTAATAGTAACTATAAACTATAGGCGCTATAGCTAGAAACTATAAAGAAGGATATAATATATAAAGCTATATATTATATAGTTACCTACTAGCTTTAGAGCTTCCTATTAGATATAAAGGCTAAGCTTTAACTTAGTAAGTATAATATTAATAGTTAGGGGAGACTAACGTTTAGGGGGAGGCTATAAGTACCTAGTAGGGAGGATAATAATAACCTACTAGGGGAGCTCTATATAAAGATTATCTAATAGAGCTATAACTTAAGTATAACTACTTACCTAGGCTATAATAGCACGCTAGAAATAGCAAGCTAGTAGTTCTATTAGCGAGGATAATTATAGATAGTATAGAGATTTATAAGGAACTATAATATTTATAGAGGGATATATATCTAGAGGTAAGCTAAGAGGGGCTTCCTAAAGCCCCTACTAGTACCTACCTAGTTATACTTAGACCTCTTAATAAACTTTATTATAGACTTACTACTTATAAAAAATAATACTAGCTAATACCTATAGGTTATAATAAATAGGCTAGGTAAGTTAGTAATACTAGAGGAGATAGATACTATAGAGGTAGAAGCTTATACCTACTAGTTCCTTACCTCCTACTTCTAGTTCTATAGGTTCCTATATAATATTATTAGTAATTAAGGGTCTAACTAGGTAAACTACTTCTAGGTTAAATTCTACTACCTTATTAGTATAAGGAGGCTATTAAGTACTATATACTACCTATAAACTAATAGTAGTACTAAGAGGTAGAACTAGGAGATATAAGCTATCTTATGCGTATTTATAACCTAGGTATAGGATAACTAGGGGTAGCTCCTACTTATTACCTAGCTAGCGCTCTATAATAAGGTTAGTAATATAACTAAGCTCTCGCTATTCTTCTTAGAATATAGGTATTATACTAACCCTATACTTATAGTAGATAATATAATAAGAGAAGCCCCCTCTAGAGATATAATAGCTACCCTCCTAGTAATAAGACTATAAGAGGTAGTAAACTTTATTTAAATAAGTATTATAGCTACCTAATAGTATAGCGAGGAGAATATAAACTAGTATAGGATATTTATAGAGAAGTACTAAGTAGGTAATAAGGTTTAGCTCTTAATAGCTAACTATAGAAGCCCTAGGCCTAATAAGAAGCTATTATAGTTATATTATAAATATACTATAGTTAGAGTCCTAAGCCTATACGTTATTAAGTTAGATATACCTAGTAATATCGACTTAAGGTTCTATATAAACCTCCTCTAGAGGGTACTAGAGGACCCCTTACCTATATAGATAAGGATAGACCCCTAGCTACTACTAATTATAGCTAATAATAGCGAATTCGAGTAGTATATAGAGGAGATATATATAGCGTAATAGAAGGTAGTTAGGCGAGGGTAGAGGCACGAGGTCCTAGTTAAGTAGGAGGGGTATATAGAGCCTACCTAGGAGCCTATAGAGGCTATTATAGAGACTGCTATAGTAAATACGGTATAAAGCCCTATATAGACTAGTTATAGATAATAATAGCAACCTAGCCTATACCTAGGGGGGGACTAGCTAGGAGGGGGGATAGTATTATAGGCTACGCTTAGGTTAAGCTTACCTAGGCTTCTACCTAGGTTTACTACCTTAAGGAGCTACCTAGGGCCTACCTAGGGCTTACCTAGTTATTCCCTATAAACTAGCGAAATCTATACTGGAGAGGAAAACTTCCCCGTTTCCTCTTTAGCTTAAATAAATAGTATTATAGCGACCTCTTATTAAATAAACTCAGGTCTAACCCCTCGCAACCTACTAGTTATTAAGAGGAAGATTAGTACCGCTTTTTATCCCTAAACCGACGGCTAAACGGAACGTTAGAACTAGAGTATTAAGCACTTTTTAAGGACTTTCTATAATATTAACTAGGACGACTAGGTAACGTGGCTCGACCTAGCCTAATTCGTTTATAACAACTCCTACCACGAAGCTACTAAAACGTTACCCGCTAAACTACTAATAGGATATTCCCCTTATAGACCTAATAATATTAAACCTTAGTTAAAGGTTTTAGTCCTAGTAATATATAAGAGAATCTATAGCTTACTTACCTAGAGGTTAGCTATTACTAACTTACTTTAGAAGTATAAAAAAATATATAGTAAGTTCTATAATTAGAGGAGGACCCCTATTATTTTTACTATAAGAGACCTTATCCTACTTTTAACTAAAAATATTAGGTAGAGGCAGCCCTCTTATAAACTTTCTAGAAGATATTTAGGCCTATTTAGGATCTAACGGGTAATTAATAGGGGATAGGCGTATAAGCTATAAGTAGATAAAAAATACTAAATCTATAATATATTCGCACCTATATAATTAGAACCCTTTTTTAGCTTAGCTATTTTACCACGAGATATCCTAATTAATAATAACGATAACGTCTATATAGTAGACTATATCGTTACCTATAGGGGCCCTGGATATAACTATTAGTACCTTATTAAATAGAAAGGCTATAGTAAACTAGATAATTTATATGAGCTATAATATAACGTATTAATAGACTTATAAAGGGATTATAAAGCCTAATTATAAGCAAAAGCATTATAATCGCTATATAATTTAATAGATAACTTAATACGTAACTAGTAGTTAGGTAGAAATAGGGTACGCTAGCTAGGTATTTTAATTTACTAGCCTAAAAGCCCCTAATAAGGCGAAAAGAGACTAGAAAAATGACTAAAGGTAACTAACTACTACCTAGAGGTTATTAGTAGCCTACTAGGGGCGCTCCTGAAAATTTTAAGTCTACTAGGCGCTAGCGCCCTTAGTATTATTATTATTATTATTATCTCCCCTTATAAAAGAAATCCTATAGGGTATTATTAATATATCGCTAGAAGCTAGTAAGGGCGCTAGTTAGGCTAAATAGGTAGATTACCTACTTAAATAACCTATACTAAGTGCGGAATATAGTTCTCTCTTAGTACTCCTCTACTACCTTTAACTTATAGAAAGCTATTACTATATCTAGCTTAGTATATTACTTAGCTACGCTTACCTAGCGTAGTATCTTAGAGATTAGTAGGAAGGGGTAGTAGTTTTTCTTTATAAGTATATTAAGAGCCCTATAGTTAATATAAAAGCGAATTCCCCTACCTATCTTCCTTATAAAGAGTACTAGTATCCTAGTAGATAAGCTATTAGCCTTAATAAACCCCTTATCTAAGAGGCTTTATAGGGTCTTTTTTAATACTAGTAGCTCTTCTCTTAATATATTATAGAGGGGGCCCTAGGGGAGTAATAGCTTCCTCCTATCTAGTCCTAGTATAAGGTTAATCTAGTAATTTACCCCTAGTTACCTAGGGGGTAGTAAGTAAGCCTTATTAGGGTTAAATAGGTTAGGAAACTCCCTTAAGACCTAGTTTAATAGATAGTATTATTAATCCTCCTTTAGTCTTAGGTTTAAGGCTTTCTTAATATTAGCTAAGCTAATAGCTTATACTAATACCTCTTTAGTACCCTCCTAGTACTTACTCTATTATCTTACTAGGTATTAGTAGATTATAGAGAACGAGGGTATATTAAGGAACCTTATAACTCTTATTTCCTTTATAAGGGGCGTTTCTTCTTAATCCTTTAGGTATAGCCTAACTTATCCCCTCCTATAGTATACTTAGTAAGCTATAGTATTATAAATAACCTAGTTCTATTTTATTTAAGGGCACCCTAAGAGGATATTAAGGTCTAGGCTATTAATTATATATATAAAGATATACTAGGTATAACTACTCGTTTCTAGGTTAAATACTACTATACCTAGCGTATTACTTAGTAATAGTCTACTAAGTATATACCTCCTTATAGGTTAATATCTCTTTTTAATATATAAAAACCAAAGGTATTAAGCTAGGGAAAGGTTAATTATTATCTAAGTATTACTCCTAGTATCTACTAGGGTATAAGCTAGATATCCTCTATTAATTTTAACTTAAATAATAATAAGCTTATTATTAGCTAGTTATTCTTATTTATATTCTTCCTAACTTAATATCTCCTCTTTAATAAGCTTTAAAGCTTAATTTCGCTCTAGAGTTAGTCTTTTCCTAACTCCTTATCTTCTTCTAAGGAGTTAGCTACTACTTAGTAGTTATTTATAACCATATAATATACTAGTTCTTCCTTTAAGGCTTTTACTTTTTTAACCCTTAGTAGCTAGTCCTCCTTGATAGGGTAGCACTAGGTAATATAACCTCTAGCTTTATAAGTATAATAGGTATAGGGGTCCCTTATACCCTTCTAAAGCTATTAATATTATACTAGGGAGGTACCTAAGGAGGACCTAGAGTTTTAATAGTTATAGCGTCTTATTCCTTTAATTTATAAGATATATATAGCTCTAGTTATATAAATATCCCCCTTAGTATCCTTAGTAATAGGTCTCTAGTAAGTTACTAGGTAATTACTAGAGACCTTCTAGCGTTTTACTTTTTATATAATACTCTAGACCTTTAAGAGCTAGCTATTATAATTAGCTAGTAAGTTAATAGTAATTAGCTAATCCCTTAGCCTAGTAGTAAGAGAAGCCTCTAAAAGTAAGATCTAGACTTAACTAAGCTAGTTTATATTACTTATATTAGCTAGTAATTACTTAAATCTTAGTAGGAAGATTACTAGGGATTTATTCTCTTTCTACTAGAGGGTTTATAGTTAGGCTATAGCTTATAATTAGATATTTAGGTCCTTATATATCTAATTTAAGTAAGCTATAAAGTCCTTAGGGTTATATTTTCCCCTACCCCCCCTAGCTTTATAATAAGTAGAGACTACTTATTAGGATATAATATCTAAGTAAGAGTTAATAAGGTATTATATCTCTATATCTATAGTATAGAACGCCTTATTTATAGTAATCTTATACCTTATTTATTATACCTAGGTAGTATATTCCTTTTACTTACTTAAAATTTTTAGAAGTAAGGGTAGTAGCTTCTAGTATATTATACTAAGTATTACTAATTCCTTACTAATAGTACTTATAGGGGTTTACGTAGCTATATATTAGCTATTCCCCTACTTAACCTCTTATAACTATTAGCAAAGGGATTTTATTACTACTATTAAATTAGCTTATAATAGCTTATCTCAAGTTTTAGCTATATTATTATTAACTATCTTACTAACTAGTAAGGAGTAGTACTTAACCTATTATTATTATTATAGTAATAAGCTTAAATATATAAGGGGTTAGACCTAAGTTTATTTAATAAGAGGTTACTATAATACTATTTATTTAAGGTAAAAAGGAAAAGGGGAAGTTTTCCTCTCTAGTAGAGATTTCACTAGTCTATAGGGAATAACTAGGTAAGCCCTAGGTAGGCCCTAGGTCGCTCCCTAAGGTAGTGAACCTAGGTAGAGGCCTAGGTAGGCTTAACCCGGGCGTAGCCTATAATATCTTAAGGTAGTTAGTAGGTATATAGCGCCTATATAGGCTTATAACGCCCTTATTAAAGTTATTATAGCTAAATAGACTAGTATCATACTATACCCCCTTATTAAAATAGCTTTAATATTTAGCGCCTTTATTACTCAGTAGTCAAAGTAGCCTAGCGCCCTTATAGGTATATTTACTATATTAATAGGTATACTTAAACCTACCCCCACTAAAAACTTTATAAGAAAACGAGATAATAATAAGGATTATATATAATACCCCTATAGGTATACCTATTATTAGCTAGCGCGATATTATAATTACTTCTTTTTAATAATTTAGCTTAATAAAGCTAAATAAATTATTTAGCTTATAGGGCTAGAAAAAGAAGCTATTCTAGTTACTTTATATATTAATAAGTTCTCCTACTAATATAACGCGCTTTAGGAGGAGAGTATTATAAAACCCTCTATTAAATACCTAATAAATATTAAGATATAAGCCCCTTATTCTTATAAGTAAACTACTCCTATCATTATTATTAAGAATAGTATAGCATAGGGCCCTCCTAGCGCGCTAGCCCCCTTATAAGCAGATCGCTCCCCTTATTATAACTATAGCTAGGCTTCTTTAAGTAAATTACTCCCCTTATTACTAAGTAAACTACTCCTCCTCTTCTTATTATTTTATAAGTAGTATTATATAAGATCCCTAGGGTATTACTCCTTTTATTTTATTTAGTTATAAATAGCTTTATTTTATTTTATACTTAGCTTTAGGGAATATTATAAAGCTAGGGGGGTATATTATATAAGATAAGGCTCACTTATATAGTTATATATCGTCCTACTCGCTCTAGAGCGGGTATATATATCCCTTTAGTTTATATACCCCTATTTAGAGAGACTTCTTCTATAGTTCGTTCTATAGATACCTATATATGTACTACTTCACTATAGACTTCGTCCTATATACCCTTCTTCACGACGACCCTTCCCTTAAGCGCTTATAGCCATCGCGACACTGGCGTTACCGGTCTCTCTGGTCACACAGCACAATCTTGCTGGAGATCGAATCCCTATCAGCATGGTCGGAGAAAAGCCCGGCGAATTATGTCTGGTCAGGCGACAGATTAATGTCATCAACCGAGACACCAAAATTGTTTCCGTCCAGGACTCGAACTCTTCCCACCCCCTTGACGCCAGCGCCTTACATAGTCGGACCGAGGCGATGTGACGGCAAACATGATGTTGGAGATTGGTGACGATGCTTATCTTTAGTCTGTGTCACTGCCAAGTGTAGCCTCAGAGGCCTTGGGGATGAACGGCAGTCCTTCCGATTCGCCTGCGGTAGCCTCACCAAACCCCGATGTCCTGAGAGTCCCCGCCTACATGAGTCGTGTTGGAATATCCATCATGTTCAAGTGACGTCTTCACGGCAAATTGCATGAGAGATACGATGAAGTTGCCTCTCCATTTCTCCGGGCTGCCTCAGCCTAACATGACGGAGCCACAATCGCAGTTCACATACCGGTGTGTCATCTCATCTTTTACCGTAAAGCGGCGTCATGCATCGCAGTAAATGTCGGTGAATCTCTGTTCCAGAGGCTATAGTGACTTGGAAGAAACTCGAAAATGATCGCTAAAGAATCGGTTGTCGCTTAAATCGGTACTGTCGGACAGCGCAAAATACGGAATTCCTTGGCTGAGAGGCTCAGAGCAGTTTCATGGAGAAAAGCCGATATTTCAAGTCATATCCACAAAGTATCAGTGAGTCAAAGAACACATCATTTTATCATTTCTTGAGGATCATTTTCCACGCACTAGCGTAGATAAGAATTTTCCCAGTCCTGGGGAGAAGCGGAAGCCATCGGGAACGATCCCCAGGCTCGGGACGTCCATCGAGCGGCCGACCCGCCCGCCTTCGGCTATGTTCGAAGCCACGGCCCGTCGGCATTGCACTTGTCATTTTGAGATCCTCATGTTTGCAGGAGACTTTATCTTGGTCAAGAGACATGTCCCGTGAGCGGCCATCAAAGTCTGCATGCCAGCACATAACCCCTGAATGGCGCCATTCAGCTGCGCTGGCATGCAGAGATCACCTGGCCGCGGTTTGCTTTTCTCGAGGTAACGGTCCCCCCTTTAATGGATAGTATCAGGAGATTTTGCGATGGTAAGCCGCGACTGTCTTGAATTGTAGCCGACTATTGGCACGTTGAACAACAGGTGATACTGCCTCACGGATCAGTCTGCGATTTCCCGATTGGGTCTTGACCTTTAGAATTGGCGATGGCAATCAGATTGAGGCCTGGTATTTGGGCTGCTGGCTCAGAATCCTGGTGACGTGCCTTCCCTGTAGCACTATGGATGAATGCTATGATTCTACGTGATTGAGCACGCCGCTGGATCGAGGCGTTCAACATGATATCTGAACGGGATTCCGAAAACCATATACAGATATGTATATATATACCTATGTATATATATACATTCCAGTGCCCACATTGTCTCGAAACCTCCCAGATTTCTCAGCCATCTCATTGCAGATTCTCTTTCACTAGATACATCCTGCTGCCTGATTAAAGAAATCCCCTGCTAACACTTCGGCCTCCGTTCATTTTCCAGGAAAGCAGACTTGCAAGCTCTTTTCAACAATCCCTTTCGTTCGAGTCGAGTCCCGCCATGCCTCTCCATCTCAATCTGGTGTTTCTAGTCACCACCATCTGCTTCGGCCTCGGGATGACCTTGCCCGCAGATTCGGACGAGATATGGGTGCCGCGATTCGGCCCTCTTCTACCCGACGAACCCACTGAGCCTGCCGACCCAGACAACATCTGGGTACCACGAATCGGCGGCGGCCCCATCGAAGACGACGAAGTTTCTCAAACATCACGTGTCGTGGGTAGGGATCTCTCGCCACGGAACGATGAGGACGTATCATCGGAAACCCCGACCTCGACTACTGCCGATGCCGACGTCAAGTACAAGATCACCTGCGACACTGATTACTGGACCTACTACTACAACTGGACTCCGTAGGTTCTGCCCAAAAACACATTCCATTCCATCATCAACAATAACGCGTGGGGGGCAGGTTGATCGAGTTTATATGCAACTGGACGGGAGACAGTCTGCAGAGAAGTTGGAATGGGGATTGGCTCCCGGGCGAAATTTGGACTGGGGAAGCGAAGAACATCACGCTATATTGGAATCAAACGGGAACCGACTGCCAACAGACCTGCAGGCAGGCATGGACCAAGTTGTACACTCACGGTTCCTGTGGGTTTGATTTTCACCCATCCGGTCGAAGGCCGAGTTCTGACAGAAACGCACAGGTCGGGCAGAGGACTTCTGGTTGCGGGAGGAGGGGCAAGTCGAACTCGAAGGCTGCGGAAAGGGATCTTACCACATCTACCCCGACCCTGCCTACCCAAAGCTGGACCACAACACGGGACTCTGCTGGGAAACGCCGACGCCATCGACATATGTGCCCGACGCCGATGTGACGCACAGGTTCTGCGAAGAGGCCGTCGACCACATCCTCAAGGTCGGAGAGAAGTTCACGTACGGGGGCGAAAGAGAGGGCTTCTATTGGACCGATTACAACCGCCACGTTACGGTTGCTGGTAATTACAGCGAAGAATACGACCAGGGCTTCGTTCATTTTTGGGTCAGAGGTACGCGTTTCACGAAACCCTGTGGTCCTGGACAAACGGCTGGCGAGGAGGTCAAGAAGATCAACGTCAACCAATGCGTCAAGCACATTACCGAGGCCGAAAGCCAGCTTTGTAAGTGAAGCCCAAAAAGGTATGAGACCCGCGGAGAGCTGATGGGACAAACCTAGGCGGACAACCAACTGGCGTGACGTTTGGAGCCCGGTTATGGGCGGATTGCTTCGAATGGGGTACCAAGGCGTCGGGATATTGGGGAATCAAGAACTAAAACAATCAGATGTGTAGGTTCGCAAAGACTCTGATGGGGTTTCTGAGGTCAGACTGCTTTCCCGGCTTCTCTTTCGTTTTTTGTTTCCTTTTTTTTCATTTTCATTTTCGTCTAAGGCATTAATTCCTCGTGTCTGGGGTCTTGATAGGCGAAATGTAAAGTTATTTGCTGCCAGTCCGTGATGCAGTGACCGCTTCGGCCATGGACTGTTTCTTACAAGTCGAACCATTCGGATACACTTGTCGTTCATACCACGGGGTGAAACCAAGTGTGAGACAGTCGTCCTGTTGCAATTCTGGAGAAATGTATTCTGATTCCACGCTTCGATCTGTGTTGTCATAGCCCGAACAAAGTACAAGCCTATGATCAAGGAGCAATTTATCCTCGTCACTGACTGAGCACACATATCGAACTCACGTGAATGTACAATTTCTTGTGAAGTGTTTTGGAACGGTCATTAGTGTCATTATACTATACAATTTTTTTCCCCTTTTCCTTCCCCCTTTCTTCCGCCACATTACTCCTGGGCAATCTTCAAGACAGCCTTACCGAAGTTCTGGCCGGTAAGCATGCCAACGAATCCCTCCGCAGCCTGGTCGATGCTCTCGGTGAGGTGAATCTTGACCTTCAGCTCGCCCTTGGCAATCATGGGCTGCACCTTCTCCTGGAAGGGCTGGTACTTCTGGGGGGAGAGGTCGACCAGGAAGCCCTGGAAAGACAGCTTCTTGGCGACGACGTGGAACAGTCCGCGGACGCCCTTCTGCTGCTCGAGGGGGGTGTTGTAGTCGGAGATCATGCCGCAGCCGATGATGCGGCCCTGGGGGTTGAAGGACTCGAGGGCGGCCTCGAGGTGGTCGCCGCCGACGTTCTCAAAGTACATGTCGATGCCCTGGGGCGCGAGGCGCTTGAGGGCGTCGCGGGGGGACTCCTTCTTGTAGTTGAAGCCGGCGTCGAAGCCGAGCTCCTTCGTGATGAAGTCGAGCTTCTCGTCGGAGCCGACGGAGCCGATGACCTTGACGCCCTCGGCCTTGGCCAGCTGGCCGACGACCTGGCCGACGGCGCCGGCGGCGGAGGAGACGAAGATGGTCTCGCCGCTCTGGGGCTTGCCGATCTCGTAGAGGCCCTCGTAGGCGGTCATGCCGGGCATGCCGAGGGCGCCGATGAAGAGGGGCAGGTCGACGTTGTGGGTGTTGGGGACCTTGAAGAAGCCCTGGAGGGACTTTGCGGGGATGGCGGCGTACTGGGCGTTGGGGCCCATGAAGGAGGTGACGAGGTCGCCGGCGGCGAACTGCGGGGTGTCGGAGCGCTCGACCTTTGCGACGATGGAGGAGGCGATGGTCGCGCCGAGCTCGAAGGGCGGGATGTAGGACTTGCCGGCCTCGGCGGGGCGCATGCGGCCGCGCATGTAGGGGTCGAAGGAGGAGTAGAGGACCTTGATGAGGATGCCGCCGTCGAGGGGCGCGTCGAGGTCGATGGGGCGGTCCTCGATGACGAGGTCCTGTCCGGGGACGGGCAGGCCCTTGGGGACCTGCTTGAAGACGAAGCACTTGTTGGAGACGGGAGCCATGTTGGTGGTTGTGTGTGTTTCCGAGGTTTAGGGAGGGGGTATCAAGGGTTGGGTATTGTGAGATTTATACTTGTATAGAGTTCGACGAGAGAGGAATGGGACGAAATAGAACTGCTGTTTAAAGAGTGAAACTACCCGATGAAACGGGACGGCTGTCGTCTTAAATGCAACAACGAGCACTTGCTCCAGATGAAGACGAGTCTCCATCGGGCCCGCGCCGGGTCCGACGAGGTGGTGGTCCCTTGAGGCTGCCCGCCCCTCATGGGAAACACAGGTGTACGCCATTCTCAGCGAAGACATTCGAAACCATAACGTCATGATGGAAGATTCGTAAAGGGCACAAGCACAACGAGAAATCCACTCTGACGGGTTGTCTTGTCAGTGGAGTGCTAGTTTCGCCCTCGCCTGGGCTTGGCTGGGCTGGGCTGGCAGTGCAGACTGCAGAGCAGTTCGTGAGGTGGTTCCCCGATCAAGAATAGTCTGGAGATATTGCTTCCAATAGTGGGATCATTCCGGCACTTGGATGACTTGGCATTGAGATGGCCGCGCCGCTCAACGCGTTACCGCTGCTGCGTTTGTGTTGTGCCAACATTTTTCTCCCCTTCTTGAATTTGCCCCTCACTCAACTGCTGTCACTGTCAAAGATGCCGCGGCCCATGGCGGGGCTACCCATTGCCGGGCCAATCGAAGCCAAATGATGCCTTGATCGACCGGGGTCATGCTTCTTATTCTTGTTCTTCGCCTTTTCATCAGGATACGTAGCCAGCCCATCGGCGTTAGGCCTGCGGCTGCCACGTTGTTCATAACTTCAGTCTTGTTCTGCAAGCCCGCCCGCTCATCTGAACCTGGACGGGAGTCGGGCTGGCCGCTTTGTCCAGGAACTCCCGAGTCAGATCTACGTCCATCACTGACTAGTCTGTTCACTTTGTGCGCCGGCCAGATGCCAGAGAACCACAGAAATCTCTGCCAACGGAGACAACGATGACAAAGCAAGCACCGGACACACAAACACCTTGCCGGAGCTGGCTGCCCGTTTCGGGGAGAGGCCCCGATGAGAGACTATAGCCCCGGCCGTGCTCCCGGTTGCCAGGTCAGGTCCGCGGCCGAGGGGGCAGTCCTGGACCAGGCGGTCGGTGACGGAGCCGAGGTTGAGTCGCGTCTGAGACCCTTTGCTGAGCTTCTGCTTTGCAAGCGAGTCGAAAGGGTCCAAGGGCGGGATCCGGGGCAATTGATTCGTGTCGGGAAAATGATTGCTCCAGCAGGGTGATCCAGTTGTTGTCGCACTTCTTGATTTCAAAGCATGCCACACCCACTTGATTCGTTCAGAACCGTCTCGAAATCTTCCCAACTTCTGCACCCACCCCCGTCGTCTGTGTTCTGCCATTGTCCAAGTTCCAACGGTACGAAGGCCGAGTGACATGCTAATGCAGCCAGGCGGCGGTCCTAGACAGCATCTGTTGGTAGAGATAGATGCTCCGTCGCCAACATCGTCGCGTGTCCCTTGACAACAGACGCTCTACCCGGAATCTTTGTTTCGTGCGCGGTGTCCGCCGACAACGTCACCAGCTGCACGTTGGGCGAGGAGCCGGAGGACACCCAGTACTCTTCGTAGCCCGTTGGCTTAAAGCCCATATTGTCGAAGCATCGTCTCCCTTCTGGCGTCGCGGTGAGTGCTGTCCATCGTGGTTAGATGATGCGATTCTCTGCAGGGGGCGCAATCGCTCGGCCCAACTCACCCGAGTAGCCAACGATCCTCCACCCTTTCCTCTTCGCAGCCTGGCCGACGGCCTTCAACGACATGTTCGCCATCTTCGGCACCCTCCCCTGAGCCCCGGCCGCCTCGTACCTCTCGACGTGAAACACGTGAAGCCCGAGCTCGACTCCTCGATCGCTCTCACCGGGGAACATGGTCGCTGGGTCGACGTCCGTCTCCTTTACTTTGCCGACGAGCAAGTCGCGCCAGGACGATGCCAGGATAGGGAGGGCGATGACCGCGCCGACGAGGATAGGCGGCGGCAGCGACGTCGGACGTTCGGCGGCCGTGAGCCATAAGGACATGGCGAGTTCGGGTGCTGCCTTTGTCCAACCTTGGAGGCGCTCCCAGGTAAGAGGTGCAGGATACATGTCCTGGTCCGAAGCGAAGATGCCCTCCAGCAATTCGCGGGAGATGCAGTCCGTCGTCACCGTTGGCGCCAATCGGGGCTCGTTTTCCGCGTCCGGTCGCATCATGGTGGTAAGTATTATTGATCTTGTTTGCGCCGCGATCGTCCCCAGGATGCCGTCGAGAAGATGAGGTTGGAAGAAGCCATCGCGCCCTACGATGCGCCTATGAATGAATGTGTCTTGACCCCAGATCGGTTGCCATGCGCTGAAAAAGCTTACTGACGGCGTTTACCCCCACTGGTTCCCCTTCTCAGGTAGTAACTGTAAGCACAATCCCCGGCATCTGCACTCAGCCTGCAGCAGAAAGCCAGCCCCGTGAATGAGACGCAGTGAGATGACAAAAGCGTGAGATTGGAGTGAAGTTCATCTACAACGAGTCGCAATGAGATGACCAGGCACCGTGAGACTAAGCAATTGACTGGGGCCCGGCCTGAGCGATGACTGGCGAACACGCATGAGTCTCGTTGAGCGCCTTGGTCCGATTGATCAGCTCGTCTCACTCATTTTCATTCAGCGATGCTCATTATCGTTATAGGTATCGATGCAAAGTACAGACGTAATGTCAAACCCATTTCCAAACCCCTCACAACACAAGCAGTACACTCATTCCCCTTCCCAAGACTCTGTACACGAACAATAAGTTGTCACCAGGCTTGTCCCTTTCACACACATCAGCGAGACGGCCGTTCGTCATGACCATAGACATTAGCAAGCGCTTTCCCCTTGCCTCTGAACTCTGGCAACACTTTTGCAGGGGGGGTATCGACCGGGAAATCAACCCTCGCGCAGATCGACTAATTCCCGCTGAATGATGACTTCGTCGCCAATGTCTCCGATCCTCGGGTGAGCCCCCTGATTTCTCCTGTATGAGGATCCATGATACAGCTGAAGTGCGTCATGCAGTTTGATGTAGGATCTGTCCGGATCCACTTCAGAAGCTTTCTCTCGCTGACGCCGGATACCTTGAGTCGGTCGTCGAGTTGACGCTCAGATGCATCCAAGCAAGTGCCGTTTTGGTCCACCAGCTGTCTCTCTGCCGACTTCTCCTCAGACTGATTGAGCACATGCTCGTCCCACCTACCCTGAAGAGCCTTTAGGCGGTCGTCAGACTCCGCGAGCCACTCATCACCACCAAGAATCTCGCGGGTTGGTTTGGAGGGATGAACTTTGCCCTTGTCAGTGCCACAACATGATCCGTGAATCGCGTCGTGGTTTGTCTGGATCATGAAGTATGCGCTCGTCTTGACCTTCCCGTCTGAAAGGTCTTTCAAAATAATGGCAACTTCTTTCCCGTCGCACAACGTAATGTAACAAGGCGATGTCGTTCTTGATGCCAGTTGTTGTGCTTTCGCGGCGATGCGTGAAAGTGCCTTGGGCTTCCCGGTGACGATATCGTTTTCCGCTGCCGGAGCATCTTCCTCTTCTTCATCACTAAAAAGAACGCCGCGCAGGACGGACGAGACGGATTCTCGTACACCAAGCAGCACCAGCAACTGGTGCTTCCACAGGGCCATGTCCCCGCAGTCGTGGTAGGGACGATGATTTAGGGACAGCGAGAGGTTTTGTCTGGTGATGAATATCAGTGGTGGCAGCCCTGCATATCGAACCGAGACGACGACTTACCGAACACCGGTGAGTACTCCAACGAAGCCAGCGTACGTGATAGACCTCGCAATCACCCGCTCCGCCTCCTTGCTCTGGCTGTTGACGAATTCGAGTTCCACCAGAAGGCTCCTGAGGGAGTCCATGCCCCATTCCAACGTCCGAAAGTGCATCAATCGGTCAGAAGGAGCACTGCTCCGTCTCGAGGCAGGTTTGGGTCGAACCAGGATCGCGCCTGAGGTGCAACCAAGGAGGATGTCCAAGAAGACGTTCAGCGCTATCGCCAGGAACAAATCTACGCCCGCCACACGAGCAATGGACCTGATTTCTTCGGTTTGCTCCCTGCCGTAGACTTTGCGAAGGGAAAGTCGAGAGGCCAACTTGAGCAGCTTGTGCAACGGCTTTGGCACGGGCAGGCATTCGAGAACCTCGTCGAACAGCGGGACAACCGCCCTGATCTTGTTGGAGAAGTCGGTCGCTAGCTTGACATAGCGCTGTTCTGGGGGGAGGCCAACATCGATTCGGTATGTTGGGATGACATCGTCGGAGCCGGGACTTTTGTCGAGCGGCGTTGACGTGGTCGTTGTTGTCGAAGGCGTCCTCATTGTCGATTGGAAGTGTTTCTCCGAGCCGGCGGCCGCGTCAAAGCGATCAGTGAGGCGAATATGAGGTGTCGCAATACACGGCGAACAGCGAGGTGTTATCGCCAAAGAGTCACCGTCCGCTAGAGGGCTGGCAATGCCTGTTAGCAATGGCTGGATACCTGCAGCTGCTGTAGCAATATGAACTGAGTGAGAAACTGGAATAGCGACAGAGCTGTAACTAGTGGTGAAGACGTGGCGACGAATAATAATGCCGTGAAGAAGAGAGGAACAAAAGGTTCACGGTTGGAAGTTGAAGTTACGAGGAGATCTGGACGCAGTAAGGTAGCAAGCAGGAGAGCTTGGAGATGCCGCCGGTGTAAGTGGTAGAAGGTGCCGAGGTTGGAAAAGGTGGCAGCAGCGAACGAAGCTCCCTATACGGCTTGTTCTTTCCAAACTCCCAAATGCCGTATGTTCTGGCGCCCTCAATCTACTAGGTATCAAAGAATCAGGGTGTTATTGGAAATGTAAAGGAGCCGTAGCAACTTGCTGACGCGGGCGTCTGACTGAGGCTTGCCTCCGCCTCCAGGCGGCCGTCACATGCCGCACGAGAAGTAAGTTGGAGTTGCTCTTTGGCGCAAGTTAATTTTTTTCATTCGCAATACTACGGCTGTAATTTCAAAACATGGCATGAATCTGCAAGGAATGGCCGCCCCTCGCGGTCCCGGGAACCAGGGTAGATGTTCACCTGGACCGTTCGTCCGAAGCCAATTCGCTCCGATCACTCATGCGTACATAGAGAAGGAAATCGCATATACCCCTCCATGAATAAGATTTATGTACCAGCAACAACGCTGTTTGCGATCCAAGTATGCACCAGAAGCGAACCCCGTCCAACCTTCTGCTTGCAATGTCTACGTCAACGCCGAGAACCGCAGTCGGTCGATAACCCATCGCTCAGCGCCAGTGTGACTCTTCTCCTGTGTGCTCAGTTCCTCAACTCCTCTCTCTCAATCACAACTCTCATCGGGTCCTTAGGGTGCAGGGTAAAGTTCGGGTTCGCCAACTCGATTGTGCCATCATAGCCAGGACGCGGCGAAAAGCGAAAGTTGCGGACCATCCCGACGATCACCGTCTTGATGTTCAGTAGCGCCATGTTCTTCGCGATGCACCCGGACGGTCCCTGGAGGAATGCCTCCATCGCATACGAATCCCTGGCACCGCGGCCGTCGCTCCAGCGGTCCGGGTCGAACTTGTCGGCGTCGGGTCCCCAGAAGAGCGGGTTGAAGTGCGCCGCCGCTGGGCAGAGCGTGATTTGAGTGCCCTTTGGGATGAACACGCCGCAGACCGTGACGTCTTCTGTGGCCTCACGGGGGAGAAAGATGGCTGTAGACGCGGCTGATCGGCAACATGTACATAGACGATGGCAATGGAAAGGAGTACATACCAGGTGAGTAGTATCGCAGCGTCTCGCGGAGAAAGGTATTGACGTAGGTGAGATGCTCGATCTCCTCGTAACTCGGCTCCCACTCAGGCGACTTGCCGGCGCAAAGCTCGCCAATCTCTTGCTTGAGGCGGTCTTGCACGTTGGGCATCGTGGCCAAGACGTGTGAAATCCACATGAGAGTAGAGCCCGTAGTTTCATGGCCTGTCGCAAGCACCGGTCAGCACGATCGTCCTCCCAGTGCTTCTCCTCCGCGGTGGTCATCCCTTACCTCCGGCGATGAAGTTGAGCATGTACTCCAAAAGTTCCGAATCGGTCCACTGCCTCTCTCCATCCTCAAACTGACAGTCCTCCAAGATGAACGTGAGAATGTCCCTCCTTTCGGACTTTTTCTCGCAAGCACCCATCTTCTCGGCCCTCATCTCCATCATCCGGTTCTCGACGCAGTTCAGGAGCATGGTCCGAATGAGTGTCACGTCGTTGAGCCACATCTTGTTGCTCCTGAGCGGCAGCCAAGAGCGGAGCGGGACGTGGCCGTCGATGAAGGTAATTATGTGTCCCAGCGCGGGCTGGCGGATGATGCGCTCGTACACGTCGGCGAAGTGAGCTTCTCGGAGGGAGAGACCCTCGAGGTCGCAGCCGATGGAGCCGATGACGAAGACGTCCAGGGTCGCTCTCCTGATGAACCGTTCCACTATAGGATGTCAGCCTGAACCAGAAAGAAAAGAAAGTCCGAAAAGTTTCGGCTGGTGAGTACCATCGACGAGCTTGCGATCTTCGCCACCGAGCTCGTGGCTGAATGCCTCGCACAGTTGACGGGCCTTGAGCTGAAATACAGGCAGCATTCTGCGGGTATTCGCATTCGAGAAAGCCTCTGAGAACTGGTTTCAGCAAATCGAATACCAGGGATGCGTCGTCAATGGGATTACTCACTGTTGAGCTGCGTACGCTGTCTCCTCCGGTCATCACCCTCGGAAAACATCAGCCCGTGTCCAGTGATGGGCGAGAACATGCGGCCGGCGAGGTGCGACTTGCGGAACGAATAGGCCTTGGTCTGCTGAACCTCCTTGAGGGCCGCGAGGCTGTTGACCAGCAGCGTCTCCGAGTTGCCGAAGGAAAGGTAGCGCACGAAGGGGGCGTCTGGCCACTTGCGCATCCACGAGATGAAGATGTCGGCGGGGCCCGGAGTCATGATCTGGTTCAACATCTGGCCGATGAAGAAGTGTCCTCCCTGGACGAACGAAACTGTCAGTCGTTTTCGCACCACTTGCGTTTTGGATGCTATGCAAGGCGGGTAGACCAAGTCACGGCAGATTACGCACCTTGGGCGTAGGAAGATGGCGCATGGGGGATACCCAATGAGGATAGATGAACGCCCAATAGCCCAGCACAATGAGGCATTGTACAGCAAAGGAGCCCAAGAAGATCAGAATCGTGGCGAAAGCGTCGGTGTATCTGAGTCTCCAACTGAAGGCCGCGATCAGGACCGAAGCTCCAGCGCAATACCGGACGACCATGCTGCTCCAAGAGAGTAGCGACAAGACAGTGCAAACGTGCCACAATAGTCAAGAAAACAAAACTCGAGCAAGAAACAAAGGGACGAGGAAGTATTATGTATTACGGCGGAGAATGGGCTCGCAGAAGTGGAAGGTCGCAGGGAAGGATGAAGGATTGCGGAGCTGAGGTGGGTCGAGGCGTTTGCTGATGGTGAGAAAAACACCAAAGTTCTTTTCTTCCCTCCTTTTCAGACGAGCAAGAACCGACAGCAACAGACAAGTCCTTAAAAGAAAATTTTCTCCTCAGGCCCCGTCTCAAGCTGACAAGCCCTAGTGTCGAAGTTCAGTCTCACTCCCCTCCTAGCCCGTTCTGTCAGCCATCCGCCGCCCCCTTCGCCGGGAATGGCGGCATGGCGGCCTGTCCACGGACTGGAATATGCAACATCTTCTCCGAATTGGACTATCAAGCCATCCGCCAAGCATTTCCTGACCAACAGATCGTCGCGGGCAAGCAAACATTTCATCAGAGACGAAGCGCCACCAACACCATTCCCAAGCCGCAGAGGAAATCTGACCCAGTGTCAACACACCGCAGGGTCACTGGCAATCTATTCTCGTCGTCCCACAACCATAGTCTCACGCCTCTTTCTACCCCAAAGGACTCTAAAGAGGTCGTATAACCACTGGACCTGACTTTGGGGAACACGAAGTGCCGAATTACCCCTGGCAGCGGCGCGACACCCACGAGGGGTGCGTTCGCCATCAGAGGACAGAGACATGAGGCTAATCCCCGTTCGACTTCCATCATTCCACCTTGCCCACCTTGTCACGGGGCAGACGAGACGGTAGACCCCAGGGGATAACCTCTACGCCAGAAAGCCTCGATCCATTGGGGTCGGGCTCTGAGGTCTCCCGGCTCGCGTCCATCTTCTCCCCGTTGGGCGACTGCAGCATCGCAATCAAGCATAATCAAGAAAAGAAGCTCACCGCCGATGCGCCGGGTCTGAACTGACAAAGCGGATGGTACCGCGACGTTACACGGCTCCCAGTCGTCTGGAACAATGGTCTCCCAAAGCCTTGTTCACTCCTTCGAATAAGACACGGGAGATTACGTCTAACACACCCTTCCTCTATATATTTCGAGGTTGATAGGTCCGGACAGTCCATTTGTTTGGTTGAAAAGGCACGCTATTGATGCCGGCGTAACGAGTCGGGAACACCTTGCAAGGAAGGGCACATCAGTGGCCCGTCGCTGCGGCCGGGACGGGTACACGCCTCATCGCCGCTCGTTCCATGCGTTTGCACCTGCGGACTCGCAAGATCGCCATCATCTCTGCTCCTCCCTGACACTGTGTCGCGGGTGCTCTCATTCCACCCTAAGCTTATTGGTGGACATATCCCCTCTTGTACCACCTCACGACCACCGTGCTTTGTAGCTTGACCAAAGCTGGGCGAGTGCGCTTCTCGCGCCGTCACCGTGGTTCTGCCGGGTTTCCTGCGAGATCTGGGAAGGGGATGCCCGACATATCTTGATCACAAGGTCGTCCGAACACCAATGTCTCTGATCCGGCGGGCGGGGGGTAAAGCTGAGATCGATCACGCAGAGATCTTCCTCTCAGGACCACGGAGCGACGTCGATTCCCGAGAATCGCCTACGGATATTAAGTGGCTGAAACCTGTGGCAGTAGTTGTGTGCAGAGCCCTAAGAGTCCCTGCAATCACTAAGAAGAGTTCAGGAGATTTGCGTGTTGACTGACGCCATTTTGGACGCAGACCCGGAGACGAGACGATTCGTTCTGCTTTTACAGAGTTGGTAATGGTGATTTGTGCGAGAACGGCCCTACTTCTGAAGACAAAGGGGGCCATCGGAGCTACTTTTCAACACAATGATCCACGAGACAGCTTCTGCCTGCACGCTGTCGGAGATCACGGGTCAGCATCACTTATAATGCTGTTACACCAGAAAGAGGATATCGAAATGCCAATTTCAAATCATATGTGCTTGTAGCCGGACGCCCACAGTGTCTTCACACCCCTCATAAGCCGTAGAAGAATAGCACTAGGAGGCCTGCAGACGGGCTAGCAATGATTACTGATGTCTCTTTTCGTCTGAAGTCAATCGTGACACAAGACACGCCCGGCACGATCTGAACCACCCAGGTACCTGGATGATCGACTCTGGTTGATAGCCAGGATGTCGAGGACATGTTGACAGTCTCACTCGATTCTCCTATTTTTGGTGATATCTTGTGGCTTGGTTCCACACTTGTTGAACTTGAAAATAAACTATTGCATCGTTGTTTTGCATTTGGACGTTTAGGATGCGTCGACGTCAGTCGTGCGAACCACTGCAACTGCCTCGCGAGACGGATGGAGTGTTTATCGCAAACTTAAAGCGTGTCATTGATTTTGCTTCGAAGAAATATCTGAATTGCGGTGTGAGAAAGTGTGGTTTTTCAATTTGTCGTTCTGCAATGCATACGATACATCATGCCCCATCTTGTCCGATGGTACCTGTAGATGACAGCACCTTCTGGTTGTTTGCACACAGGCTTCATCAGTCATATTGTAGAAACTTGCTTCGCCGTTAGAAACTAGCAATCAAGGATACACAGGCTATGCAATAAAGACAAAAGACGACCGAAGGGGAAAGAAGACAAGAAGTCTGTTTGTGGCTCGAGGTCTCACAACTTGGTATACCTTCTGGAACTTGGACGATGCGGGATTAATCTACTCTAGGGCAACTTATACGATGAGCCCCCAAAATTCTGCTGATCGGTATGGGACGATGTGGGTTGAAGTGTTGATGTTTGTCGGTCAAGACCAGAGCGTCGCGTTGAACAACGCTGTGAATGAAGCGCAAGACAACTTGAGTGAGACCATGGATAAGCTACTCGAGAATCGTTCAAGTTCTCAGTGGTCAAAAGCCTGAGGTGTATGGTACTAAGAAGAACCTAGGGTGAGTAGGTATCTTACTAAAAGCTAGGCTCATGCTGCGGCGCGGCTTCCTTCAAGGTCACTTTTGGAAGACATCCTTTCGATAACACACGGCACACTCGAGTAACATAAGCCCTTAGATAGCTTTCTATATATTCAGAGCTTGACAAGAAGGTACTGAAGAGTTGATTTGGTCGGTAGATACGGCCCCTACCAGCGGCCCGGCGCCCGAAACCCTTCGCCAGTGTCTGTATGACCGCGGGTTGACGTAGTGCAGCTTCCACTACTTCTTCTTCTCTTTTCCTCCATAAGTCCTATGGACGGAGAATTTCAAGTCTCAATTACCCCATCGCTTCTCTTGTACCTTCGTCATGAGCTCAACAACGAACCTTCCCTTTCCGATGTTGCCTCGTACATCGGCTCCCTGCGTACCTTTCTTTTTTTGAATCTTTGTTTTTTGTCCCTTGAAGTCGCTTATTCGTAGAATTCTCAGACTTGGAATTAGGCCAGGGTTCTCGTTCATATTGGGGAATGAACAGGTCTCGTGGTCCCAGCAAGCCTTTGTGCGTGTTTGACATGGTGAGGGCCCTGATGCAGTGTTTACAAAACTACTCTAAGCTTTTTGTCTGTGATTTTCAGGACGATTTTATTATTTCGATCTGAACTGTGCCAGCGCATAAATGTGGCGGTGCAGCAACCTGTGTACAGCCATACTGCAAGAGTGAGTGATGAAGAACAATACGACTTGCTGCGCGAGACCGCAAGGCGCAAACAATTGAAGTGACTTGTCATGACAGGCTGCGTTTGCTATTATGCTGTATATATTTTTCACTGGCAAGTCCGGAAGAAGTTCTTCCAACCCCTTAAGCCCCTTAACGCTCAATGAATGTTTTTCTTCTTTGGCATAGCGAGCTGATTTCATGTGATATATAGCCAGTTCGCATGTTGATCTAGAAATGATTACCGTCATGGAAGCAGAAGAAAGCAAGGCAGAACCCATTTTCTAATCATTTGCGCAGCCTCTTAAAGGTTGGAACGCGAAACATGAGTCTACTGAGCAAATTTCCTGAACATCGTGAACCCATGTTCCAACGGACGGCTACTTCGCCTACAAGCACAAGCACCTAATACATGATAAACCCTTGTCTTTTCAGCATTTACCACGAGCTCTTATTGAACCAGTGACGGTGTTTGCAGACAGTATGTGGAGCTCAGAAGATAGCAATGGCGTTTGGCGGCGAGCCTACTAAACATGGAGCGTTCATCGGAGCAGATATAAGCATAAAGGAGTAGCGGCCAGTCTTCTTGCAGTACTCCGAGAGACGACGGAGATCCCACAGTTCTCCAATTAGCATGCCGAAGAAACTCAAGAAGTAGGTGATACCGAACGCGCTCAGCGCGGTCATCCCGCTCAAGGGCATCCAACGCGTTCAACATATTAAACGTACCTAAACGCGTTAACCCTTATAAAAGGGCTTATCGCCTTTAAGGAAAAAACCTTCTAAATATTTATAGAATTTTTACTTATATTTTTCGCCTACTATATAGACTGTATTAATTAGTAGTACGACCTTAATAGTTAGCTATATCCCCTTATATATAAGGATATCTCTTATAATTAAGGAAAGTACTTAACTATATAAATAGCTAACCCTATTAAGTTTATATAAAGTAGTATCTTAGTAGTTAATACCTATAGGTATTATATATTATTAAAAGCCTCTAAACTCCCCCTTTCCTTTAACTAGGAAACGTTAATAAGAGATATTAACCCTTTATTATTTCCCTTAACTAAGAGATATCCCTAAGAGATATTAAACCTTAATGATTTCCTTAACTAAGGAATATCCTAAAGAGATAATAAACCTCTAATAATAATACCTTATAAGCTACTTTCTAATTATAAGGTTAAAAAAAGTCTTAAGTCTAACCTTCTAGAACTTATTAACTATTTAACTATTATAAACTTTATAATAGCGCTTAAGTAATACCTAGATAAGTTCTATATGCTACTTACCTAGATTAAGTATACCTTTCTTAGGTTAATAATAAAAATAAGTATCGTAGCTATCGCTCGCGAGAACTTCAAATAACGTTTAGTAAACTACTATAAATTGCGAGGGGTTAGACCTGAGTTTATTTAATATAAGGTCGCTATAATACTATTTATTTAAGCTAAAGAGGAAAAAGGGGAAGTTTTCCTCTCTAATAGAGATTTCGCTAGTCTATAGGGAATAACTAAGTAAGCCCTAGGTAAGCCCTAGGTAGGTCCTTAAGGTAGTAAACCTAGGTAGAAGCCTAGGTAGGCTTAACCTAGGCGTAGCTTATAATATTATCCCCCCTCCTAGCTAGCTCCCCCCTAGGCGTAAGCCGGGTCGCTATTATTATCTATAACTAGGTTATATAGGGCTTTATACCTATTTACTATAGCAGTCTCTATAATAGCCTCTATAAGCTCCTAGGTAGGCTCCGTATACCCCTCTTACTTAACTAGGATCTTATATCTCCGCTCTCGCCTAATTACCTTTTATCGCGCTATATATATCTCCTCTATATACTACTTAAATCTACTATTATTAGTTATAATTAGTAGTAGCTAGGGGTCTATCCTTATCTATATTAGTAAGGGGTCCTCTAGTACCCTCTAGAGGAGGTTTATATAAAACCTTAGGTAGATATTACTAGGTATATCTAACTTAATAATATATAGGCTTAGGATTCTAACTATAGTATATTTATAGTATAACTATAATAGCTTCTTACTAGGCTAAGGGCTCTTATAGTTAGCGATTAAAAGCTAGACTTTATTGCTTACTTAGTACTACTCTATAAGTATCTTATACTAGTTTATATTCTCCTTGCTATACTACTAGGTAGCTATAATACTTATTTAAATAAAGTTTACTACCTCCTATAGTCTTATTACTAGGAAGGTAGCTACTATATCCCTAGAGGGGACTTCCTCTATTATATTATTTACTATAAGTATAGGGTTAGTATAGTACTTATATTCTAAGAAGAATAGTAAGAGCTTAGTTATATTACTAACCTTATTATAGAGCGCTAGCTAGGTAATAAGTAAGAGCTACCCCTAGTTATCCTATACCTAGGTTATAAATATATATAAGATAGCTTATATCTCCTAGTTCTATCTCTTTATATTATTATTAATCTATAAGTAGTAAGTAGTACTTAATAGCCTCCTTATACTAGTAAGGTAATAGAATTTAGCCTAGAAGTAGCTTACCTAGTTAAACCCTTAATTATTAATAATATTATATAGGAACCTATAGAACTAGAAATAGGAGGTAAGGAACTAATAAGTATAAGCTTCTACCTCTATAGTACTTATCTCCTCTAGTATTACTAACTTACCTAGCTTATTTATTATAACCTATAGGTATTAGCTAGTATTATCCTTTATAAGTAATAAGTCTATTATAAAGTCTATTAAGAGGTCTAAATATAACTAGGTAGGTACTAGTAGGGGCTTAAGGAAGCCCCTCTTAACTTACTACTAGATATATATCCCTCTATAGATATTATAGTTCCTTATAAATCTCTATACTATTTATAATTATCCTAGCTAATAGAACTACTAGCTTATTATTTCTAGTATACTATTATAGCCTAGGTAGGTAGTTATACTTAAGTTATAGCTCTATTAGATAATCTTTATATAGAGCTCCCCTAGGAGGTTATTATTATCCTCCCTACTAGGTACCTATAGCCTCCCCCTAAATATTAGCCTCTTTTAACTATTAATATTATACTTATTAATTTAAACCTTAGCTTTTATATCTAGTAGGAAGCTTTAAAGCTAGTAGGTAATTATATAGTATATAGCCTTATATAATATATCCTTCTTTATAGTTTCTAGCTATAGCGCTTATAGTTTAGGGTTATTATTAAAGACTATAGTATCTAGGATATTAGTATAGCCCTTCTAACCTCTCCTTACTAGGGTGCTAACTATTAGAAAGGGCTAGAACTAATAGGAACTAGAAAGATAATAAACAATATAGCTCTACCTATAAATAGGTAAGAATATTAAAAGTAAGCTTAAAAGATATATAGAATAATTCGCAGATCTAATTAAAAGAGATTATCTTAATTTAGTATAGATTTACTAAGAAATTACTAAAAAACGAGGTATATAGTTATTAAAGTATTAATAGTAGTAATAATAATCCTCTCCTCCTCTCCGCTATACTCCTCTCCTCTATACTCTACTCTATAGTCTCCTTATAATAGGTCTATATACTAAGCGAGTTATTTAAAAGTTATATAGCTAAGTCTATCCTATCTTATTCTAATTATCCCCTCGAGACTCTTTATAATATTATAAAGGAGAGTCTTAAAAAATAAATAAAACTACTTTATAAAAATAGTAAATAAACTCTATTTATAGATCTGATTTATTAATAACGTCTTCTAAGTAAGCGATCTTATTATTAAGAAGGCCCCTTAGGTTTAACTATCTTCTATTATAAGTTATATCTTAATAATAGCCTTACTATCTCCTTCCTTTTATTATACTCCTTATCCTACTCTAATCCTTAATATAGCTAAAACTAACTACCCTATCGCGCTAAGCGCGAGAAGTTATAATAATATGCTCCCTCGGGTATATTCTACTCGATCTAATCCTACTAGTTAACCCTCTATTAGATATAGTCTATATAGCTATAGTTATACTTATTTAAAGGACTAAGCCTCTCAGGATATAAGAGTATATCTATAAGTATAGTTCTTAGGCGTAGCTTAATAGTTATACTATAACTCGGCGTCTATAAGACCTATAACTAAAGCTAATATCTAAGGTATTTAAGCTTATTATTTAGTATTTTAGATAAAGCAGACCTAGATAATATTAATAATTTATAAATAAGTTAAGAAATATCTACTATAGGAGATAGCGTGACGTTATTATTATTTCTAAAGTCTATTATATTATTATCTATAGGTAAAGGAGTAAGAGGGTATAAAAGGAAGAAAAGTACTTTCTTAAAGTCTTCTTAGCTTAATAGGGTATCTCGCAGAGCTATATTACTATTAATAGTTAAGTTATAGAACTCTATAGTAATTATAGATATATATCGAGTAACTAAGGGGATTTTAGAGTTAGAGAATAATACGCTATCGCTTAAGGTTATACTACTAAAACATAGAGATAGTAATCCTTCTTAAATTAGAGCTCTAGCCTATTTAATATATTAGAGACTATATATAAATCTATCCCTCTACTAGACTAAATTAACTATATAGGTATTAATTAATAGGAGCTTTCGGAGTTATAGAGGGGCTCCTATCTTATAATACTACGTATTAAGGTCTTATATAGCCTTAATAAAGCGCTAATTACTATTCTAGTCCTATATAGAGTTATAATAGAAGTAATAGCTAGTTAACTAATTTATAAAAATCGCAGCTTAGTAATAATTACTATAGTTTAGTAGAAAGAAGGCCCTAGTAGTATCCTAGAGATTCTTCGCCTCTTCTCTTTTAGGCTCTATAGAAGCCTTATTAATTTCTTTCCTAGGTTGCTAGGCTAGCTTATAGATTAGGGTATAGATACTACGAGGGTAGCCCTTAATTATAAATATAAAAAGGGCTATAACCTCTAAATTATCTAACTCCTCTTCTCTTATTAGCTTCCCTTGCGTATTATAAAGGTCTAATAAATATTCTACCTAGGCTAAAGTTATAATAAATAACCCTCTACTATACTAGGTTATTAAGTAATTTATAGATTCTTAGTTCTATTATATATACTATAGGACTATTAGTACGGGCTCGTCTTTATTTAATATAGGGTTCCCTTTAGGTCTTATAATATTAAATCCCGCTAAGGTATTAATAAGGCTAAATATAATATCTCTCGGGGTAATAGGGGCTAAGTAGGGCGATATAGATAGTTTTATAGATATAGGGTAGTTAAGATATTTTATAAAATTAGCTAGTTACTATAGGTTATAATCCCTCTTCTACTTCTTATAGTTATTCCTTCTTTCTATATTCTAGATATTTAGTTCTTTTAATAATCCTTCCTCTCTATCTAACTCTTTTAAATTAATAGGAACTATTAGATTAGTCTATAAATTAGTATTTATAAGTATTAGTAGGTTAATATCTATCCTATCTAGAGAGGAACCCTCTAGGTCTATAAATTAAGGGGTATACTTAGCTATTTAATATTTAATATCTTCTTAAGCTATCCTTTTCCTAATATCTTTATCTCTTAATTTAAAGTATTAATCGTGCGGAATTCTATCTATTCTTAGTTAGGTCTAGATTCCTTTAGGAGGTATTTTATTAGTAAAAGCCTTTAATAAATAATTAACCTAAGCTTAATATCTTATCTTAATAAGCTACTTTAGAGGTACTAGGCTTCTAATATATATAAAGGACCTAAGCTAATTAATAAAGTAGAGACTAGAGGCTTATAGTAGAGGGTCTATATATTAAAGTTCTATTAGGTATAGCTATCTTATTATAACTTCCTTAGCCTTATATCTTAGTAGAAAGCTCCTAGTAATAAATATTAGAGTTTATAGTTATCTTTTAGCTCCTCTCCTTAACTACTAAGTATTATAAAACTAGTTTCTCCTATCTTATAAGTTAATTAGTAGACCTATAATAACTACCTTAGTTAACTTAGGTGCTTATAGATAAATAAGGAGTATATTAGGGGACTTAGCTTTAACTTAGGTAGTTATAATATCCCTTATATCTCTATCTTTGAAATTATCTTCTATACCTCTAACTATCTTATAGTAGAGTAGTTAGCTAGGCTTAATAGGCCTTATAATATAGCGAGTAACTACTAAGATATCCTTAGTATATATTAGAGTTACTATTTTAAGTATACTAATAGTATTAAATATACTAGCTATAACTTATTATACGTATAAGGGGCGAATTGTCTCCTCTACTACTTCTAAGGTCTTATTCTAATATTTAATAAGGATATATTTTCTTACTATATTAAAAAGGTCTATCTAACTAGGGATATTATCTATCCTAGGCAGAGGGTATATATTATATTTAATTAGCTAAGGCTAATAACTAAGCTTATTAGGAGGTCTAAAGCCTAGGATATCTCTATTATTTTATCCCTATACTTAAAACCTACTTATACTTAATTTATTAGATATAAGCTCTATTAAAAGTCTAATTTTAAGGATAGGAAGGTTTAAGGATCTTAACTCCTAGATCTATATATCTAATGCTTTATTATTATAATAAATAACTTTCCCTATTATAATATATTAGGAGAAAAGTTAATAAGGGGAAGGTATAAGTAATTTATAGACTAAAGAGCTAAATAGAAGTAATATTTAAAGAAAAAGAGGAGCTATAATATAATAGTTAATATTATATAATTAGTAGATAAATTAAGTTCAAAAGTAAATAATATATATAAAAGAGAGAGAGAAACTAGAGGGCTTAAAGGGTAAGGAGTACGTTTTTATATCTACTAATTACTTTAATAATATAGTAATTTATTAGTAGCCTATAGAAGGAATAATTAACTCTCCTCCCTTACCCTCCTTAGCCTTAATAAAGTAAAACGAACTTAGGATAAAAAACCTATAATAAATAGAATAGTGAATTAGAGCGGTTATATATAAGGAAAGAATAAAGGAAATAATAGTTAGTAGTAGCTATTAAAACGAGCAGCCTAGTTATAAACTAAATAAATATTCTCCTCTATCCTCTATTATTAACTTCCCCCCCCTCTAATAACTACTTTTAGTTAGCTACTTTAATCTTTATTTAACCCCTTTATACTTTCTCTCTTATATCTATAAATTATACCTTCTTATTATAGCTAACTACTACTTCCTTATTGCAGGCGTTAAAAATACTAATTAACCTCGCTCTTATTATCTCCTAGTTATAGTAACCCTTTAGGTCCTTAGCCCTAATATTCCTATACCTAAAATAAAGAAGAATAATATACCTCTTTTTATCTAGTACTCTAATAACTAACTTTAGGTATTCCTTCCCTTCTTTTTAATATCT
>JAVHLU010000031.1:0-134756 GCA_036785755.1 Colletotrichum ledebouriae
ATAAGTTATAGGCGTTTAGAATATATCCTACTAGGTATCTAATATATCCCTATAGCACTACCTTAAAGTCTCTCTTATTAATTCCTCTCTCTTATTCCCTCTTAAGGGGGTATATATAGTAGCTATAAGCGTATATATATCCCGTATATATATCCCTAGTAAGGGCGAAGGTTATAGGTTAGGGTCGCTCTATTATTAAGTTACTACTAGCGAAAGTACTAATAGAACTACTCCTCTTTAATCTATAGTAGCGTACGCTAGTTATAGCGCTTAAGTAGGCTTATATTATAAAGCCTTATTACTACTATTACTATCTTAGCCTATAGTTTTATAAGTAAGCTAGCTATAATAAGTATCTTAATTATTTAAGTTATAACTTCCTAACTAGCTTATTCCCCTCTACTATTTAGTTCCTTTATATATAGAGGGGTTATTTTAACCTCTATTCCTTCTATATAGGTCTAATCCTTATATCCTATATAGCTTATAAGTAAAATTACTAACCTGTCGACGTCTTATCTAATCTTATAAATAGAAAGTCCCTTCTATTAAGATACTTATTACTTAAAAGCATATAGAGCGAGTATAATACTACTATAGGTCTTATTAACGCGTAGAAATATAAAGAGCTAACTAGTATATTTATTCTTAATAATAAGGAGCTACTAGTTCTAGTTAAAGCCTTTGGGGTAGTTAAAGAGATCTTATGATATTCTATAGTAAGGGCGTATTACTTTATTTTCTAATATTTATCTCGAAATTACTTATTTAGTATATATAACTATATAGTATTAGCACTATAGGCGCATTAGGCTTTTAATCCTTACCCCCTAAGTAGTATATACCAGCTACTCTAGAGCCTTAGGGCTAAGGTACCCGCTTTAGAGGTACTAAAGTATTATATTATTACTCTAGTTTAGTAGTAGTATAAAAGAGGTATAATTATATATTATAAGTACGTAGTTTATATTATTAATAATAGTATTAATACTTCAGGGGATCTACTTAGGAATAGAGTATAAGAAACAAGGCTTATATTTAAGGAAAGCGAGGTTTACTTTCCTAATAAGTTTAATTATAACGCTAATTTTATAGGTTCTAAAGCGAAGTATATAGTTATATCCTAAATACTAAATACCTATCTTCTAAAGTAGCGCTTTAGAAATAATATTAATATAAAAGTTCTTTATATATCCTATATTATAGAGTATAAGGTTCTTTATATTTATACCTTTTAAGCTATTAAGAATATTTTTTATAATCTATACACCCTTTATAATAATTAGGTATAAAGCTATTCTAGAATTAACCTATTCTCTATTATAATACCTAGTTAAAAAGGGGATAAGTAGGAACTTATTATTTATAAGGTATATACCTCTATAGTTATCTAGGACTATAGACTTATATAATATATAAGGTCCTAAGTAAGGGGTTATAAAGATATTTAGATACTCTTTATCTAAGTTAACTATATTATCCTTAACCTCGTTTAAGAGGGCTATATAGAAAGTAATTATTACTATATTTATAGGGTAGCTAGGGGCTATATTAGATTTCTTAGATAAACCCTTATTACCCCCCTTATTATTTTAGTAGTTTTTACTCTTATAAGGTATAGCGTATAGCTAGCTCTTATAAGTAAGTTTTATATAAAGATTAGTAAAGCATAAATTACTATTTAACTAGTTATAGATCTAAGCTACTTATATATCTATTATTAATATTTAGGGGCCTTTCTAGTAATATCTAGTTAAAGTAGCTTCTAAGTAGTTATAATTAATACTTAGCTATTAATAGCTTAACCTATATAAGTACTATTTACTACTAGATAAGTTACTAGTTATAGGAATACTTAATAAGTTAGCCTTATCTATATAGCTAGCTAGTATTACGAAGACCCTAGCGCTTTATCCTTATAACCTCGAGTAGAGTATATCCTTATATAAGAGGTCCTTAAATATATTAATATATTAGCTTATATTAGAGACTAGGGTCCCTCTTTGCTCTTATTTAAGGATATTTATAATCTCTATATTAGCCTAAGTAAGTATAAAGTAATAATTTATTACTTAAAGAAAGGTTTTTAAAGCAAGGGTATTACTTACCTTAGGAAGCTTAAGCTAAGTAGTATAGAAGTAAATACCCCTAAAGTTCTTAATCTAGGTATTAGGATTAATACTCCTATTTGCTTTCTCTAGGACTTAGATATACTCTTCTTAAATAATAATAAGAGTACTAGCCTTATTTAGAGTATAGTAATATTTAAGATTAATAATAAGGCTATAAAGGGTTATATCCCCTTTAGTAAGAAGTTTTTTATATATAAGTATAATAATATTATAAGTAATAGTCTCTATAACTAGATAGTTAATCTATTTAAACTCTTAGTCCTTATAGGTTTACTTAGACTCTTATATAGCGAGTAAATAAAAGTACTCTAGGTATTATTCCTATATACTTATAGTATTCTTATTAATTATAACTAGGGTAGCTAGAAGCTAAAGGGGTTATAATTTATTTATTATTTATATCCTAATAATAAACTTAGAAGTAATACTAGAAGTAGCGTTAATAATAACCTCTTTTAAAGCTTCTTAGTTAAGTAGAGTAATATATTAATTATAAGCGCTCTTCTCCTATAGCTATTAAGTATTAATATCCTAGTTTTACTTAGTAATATATATATTAAGAGTTAGGGTTTTTAATAAAGTCTTATCTAGGTATAAAGGTCCCTTAGGGTTATCTAAGTTAATATATTTCTAAACTCTAGTAGCTTAGGCTTTAGCTTAGATTATTATATACTAAGTAGCGAAGTCTTTAGATATAATTAGGTAGTATAATACTATTATAGTAATAGTAGAAGATATTATAATTAAAGTTATTTAGAAATAGAGGGTTTATAATAATAAAGGATAGTATATAATAAGGAGGAAAAAAAGAATAAGAGAGAGGAAGTTTTAATAAATACTTTTAGTAATAAAAGCTTATTTTAAAATAGTAATTAGGGGTCTAGTTAGAGCTAGGCTTATAACTATTAAGAAACGTCCTATAGGGTTATATTTATAGTTACTAAAGAGCTTATTCTATTATAACGAGAGTAGCTATAACGTAGTTACTTATAACTATAGTTAGAAGAACGACCCCTAGAAAAAGGTCGCTCCGGAGCTGATATTAGTTATATGCCGCGATGCTAAAGGCATCACGACATAATTAGTTTCGAAAGTTGGAAGGGCTACCACACGTGGGCGACCCATATTGAAGGTGCTACTGCTCTGCTGTAGATTAGAGGCCAAGAGCAGTTCTCCCGCGAATTGGGTATTCAGCTATACATCCAATTTCGTAATTACATCGTAGGTGTCATTGCCTAAAAGGTGTGTTTTCAACTATCTAAGTGTTTCTTAGCTACAAGCTTGCATACAACGAGGCGCAAAAGTTCCTCCAGCTTTGGTTGAGGTGACGACGACGTTCGAGATCAGCAAGCTTAGCAAATCCCACCATAATAATCGCCCAGGATCATTAGCTCTTATAGGTTTTCGCATTGCCAACCTCAAAGCAGACATAAAAGGTCACAAGACCGATCCACGAGAAATCTTCCATATTGCAGTCGATATCAATGACGACTTGCAAGCTTGGGCAAGCCTGCAGACGAGCAGAGCCTACTATGAGACGGATATAATCGACGACTGGACGGGCGCCTATTTCAACGGAAAACGTCACATCTACACCAGCGTCTGGGGTGCGCAGGTTTGGAATAACTGGAGGTCACTGGGCATTCTGGTCAATCAAATCATCCTGGACTTCGTCGATGAGCAGACATTTGATGATGAAACCGATAGAGAGCGGATGCGCGCAGGTTCTTTACTAGCGATACGAAGCATCTCCACAGAGATTTGCATATCGACGCCCGATCTCTCTGACTCCCCACGTATGCAAATTCACTCTGTTGATCAAGTCAATGGGCCAATGAATCTGCAGGGGCCTCATCTATGATTTGGCCATTATACATCGTATCACAGGCGGCGTGGAACAGCGTACAAGTGCGATCTTGGGCTGCAGACAAGCTGCACGGCATCAAAATTTCTATGGGTATCAACCAAGCGGCTGTTCTTGCTGATGCAGCTTGCCCAAATTGGAGAGAGTATGGGCTCATGTCGAACATGCATCTTCTAACATAGGTGTGTTCTTCTGGCACTTCGACCAGACGTCAAAATGGTGTATCAATTTGTGGAACAGATTTGTCCTCAATCCCGTAGACTATTGATTTTGGTTTATGTCCTTCAAACCCGGAAATGTTGGTTGCTGTGATAAAACACTCAGTGGTCAATCTCTCATTGAACGAGGAATGCTGGAAGACATGACTCGTTTCAAGCAAGAGCTTGGAGCTGTGGCCTGGTTTCGTTGGAGCTTGAGTTTATCGGCGATGTCAAGAAGGGAAATGTAAACATATTTCCGTTCTTGGAGCTCCGAGTCGATCAAAAGCCTCCTAATAATCCAATTGTTAGTATATATAGCCTCAATCGTGCTTTCTCGATCCATTTTCCGTACAACTTCCTGCATCTCCGCCTCTTGAAATAACTGAATCAACCACTCTTCCCCTCGAACAAATCCCAAACTTCTAGCAGTCATGGGTCACATGATCTCATGGACGCCATCGGCAATCCTGCCATTTATCCTGAAGCTTGCGGGCATTTTTATTAGCACGCAACTACTCAAACTTGGCTGGAGAGCCTACACTATTCGAAGGAAATTCGGAGAAGTCAGCGCACTAGGCATTGTGTGTTCAACGAACAGAGCAACATTCAACAGACGCTGACCTTGACGCGCAGCCGATGCTGCCTCACTCATGGCTGACAGGCCATCTCAATGTCATTTTCGAGTTTCGCAAGGAATACCCAGGGGATACTAATATCGGCAACTTCCATTCATGGATCATCAAAAACTATCAGAGATACTTTCCCGACTTGAAACACTGCCCGCCTATCAAATACTTGGACTTGTGGCCCGTTTTGAGATCACCAATTGTGGCCGCCTACAAGAACACCATGACAGCGCAGTTCACTCAGGTCAAGAACCTTGACAAGCATCAGATATCTCTTGACTCCATGAATCCTCTGACGCTTGGCAAAGACATCGCCACTTTCCAAGGCGATGAGTGGAAGAAGTGGCGAGGTTGGCTAAATCCTGGATTCAGCTCAAGGAATGTCTCGACTATGGTCCCAGAACTCATTGAAGAGATCATGGTGTTCGCTGAGAGCTTGGAAAAGAAGGCTGGTTCAAACGGGTCATGGGGACCAATGTTCCAGTTCCGCAACATGACCACTGCACTCACCTTCGACATCATTGTTCGCGCTTCCTTGTAAGATATGCCTCCTAGCCAGGTGATAAGAAGATGAACTGATATAAATAAGGGACGAGCGCTTGAATGAACAAACTAATCCAACTGGGGGCCAGCTTAGGTTGGCTCTCGCTGACCAGCTGAGATTGATGGGCATCAGTCAAGCATTCAGCTTCGGCTACCTTGTCCCCTGGCAAAGGAAAGCAGTCGACCGCAACAACCGAATCGTACACAACCAGCTCAACCCGAACAAACGTCCAATCACTGGACTCTGGTTTGAAACCTTCCAAGAAAAAGACGGTCCTCAATCTGGCCCTGAAGGGTCTGGCGGAGGAAGCAGGAGGTCGTCCAATCAACCCAGCTACCGACCCTGACATGATGGAGACTACCATAAGTAACCTCAAGACGTTCCTCCTTGCTGGCCACGAAACAACTGCCACTGCACTTTTTTCAATGTTCAAAGTTCTCCAAGATAACCCTGACTACATGGCCGGTTCGCGCCGAGCATGACGAGGTACAAGGCCCCGACCCCGATCAGGGAGCTGAGATCCTTAGAAACTCTCCTCCACTACTCAACTCGCTGAGATACACCCACGCAGTTATCAAGGAGTCGTATTTATCAGATGGCTTCAACCATGCGAGGTGGCGAGGCGGGCTTTTACCTGAATGACCCAGAGTCAGGGAGACAATACCCCACTAAAGGCTTCCTTGTATGGGACGGCGGACCGGGTATGCAACTTGATCCCTCTCTTTGGCCTCATGTGGACGAATTCATCCCCGACCGGTGGCTCGTGCCTGCGGAAGATCCTCTAAATCCCATTAAAGACACATGGCGTGCCTTTGCTAGAGGTCCCCGAGATTGCATTGGTCAAGAGGTTGCGCTGGTCGAGGTTAAGCTCGTTGCGGCTCTGATAATGCGCAAGTTTGACGTTGAATTTGATGCTGCTAAGTAAGTTGAATCCATGCTTTGTTGCAATATTTGGGGGAGTCATGACTAACCACGAGTGACAGAGGGCTCAGCGGAAGAAAGATATGGTCAGATGCCAGCGGTTGTACGTGGCTGGAGATGGTATTGGACATCCTAAAGATAGTATGCCGGTTCATGTAAGACTTCTACAAAAGTGACAAAATCTCATGTGGTGTAAGCCTGAGAAAGTCCGTTGATCTGCACGCCACCAGTGTGTGCGCAAATCAACAGAGAAGCGGTCAATCAGTATCCAATGTCTCTGGAAACGGATCAATTTAAGAAATGAAAAATATGCTTTGCGACTTTGTTGGTGATCTATACCCCAGTATGATGGCGACCCATATTGTTGACCGAGAAGGCTTGAGCAAGCCGCAAGGGTCATTGCAATGGCAGGTGGGCAGCCGATTCCTCAACAGGATTGAAGCCAAAAGATTCTTAGACGTATTATGGACTGTGGTCGATATTGACTGATCCCTTCATCACCACGTGGCAATCAGCCGGCACACATCCACCGGAGCCCAGGATTGATAGTAACTTTTCAGCAGACTGCATGACGCGTTTCATAAGGCACCACGGGAAGAGATACTTACATTCTGTGAGACTTCAAGACATGACTTCATCTAATGCTTGCTGTCAAAAACGGAATAATACCACTAAAGTAACCTTTGATTCGTTGCGGAAAGGGGGAGCATGATAAGAAGAATTCAAGGGGATAAAAAAAAGATAAGTAACAGTGAAGGAAAGACAAGGTTGGGATAAAAGGAATTTGGAACTTGGGAGTTGTCATCAGATTGCCGGAAAATAACCGCCAAATACAACGCCAACGTTCTTATAACAAGCCACGTGATGTCTCAAAGACCGGCAAGTAATGCTGGAACGACTTTTGAGTTCTGAGGACTTCTCTTGCAACTGGGCGTCATTGAGCACAAAGTGGCTGGTATGTTGGATTACCGGATCCAGTCATCAATGTCTTCTCCAGAACGTTAGCGTGCAGACACTGAGAGGTAATGTCTCAGATGCTTCTTGGTTTCAGCGTCCCTGACGACAACATTCTCTTTGTTGATTGGGTATTAACGGCATGTCCCCTGACAGGAGCGCACATTGCGGTACATTTCGAAACTTAGCTGTTCCCATCAATATGATCGCTATTTGGCTATTGAGGCCTCTGTTGCCTTTGACATGCGCCTTTTCTATTGTCCTTGCCCTAACAGTGACGGTGGAAAGTCAGGGTATAACCTTTCTTGGCATCCAAGACGAAAATGCTGCGTAGGTTTTTCACACAATATAGAGGTTAAGGATCATGGTAATTTACCAGAGAATAGACTCAACAACTTCTTGGGCATCAGATACGCAGAGGCCCCCGTGGGAAACCTGCGGTGGAGACCCCCAGTTCCTGTTCGATACGATGACGATTCAGGAGCCGGGGTGCACATCAACGCGACAACGTACGGGCCGGGCTGTATCAACGGAGTACCAATCTGGAGTACTCTTGGGGAAGAACATGACGACAACGCAAGGGCTCGTAGGAGACGCGATGAAGAAGAGGAGGTTTTTGAAGATGAGGATTGTTTGGTATTGAATGTCCAAACACCCATGCATCCCCAGTCTCAGCGACTCCCGGTCATGGTATACATTCATGGTGGAGGTAAGTGTCATTTGCGAACGTCTGCTGTTCGGTACGGCAGCTGACATTACTATTGCGAAAGGTTATACGGGAGGTTTTGCCTTTCCGACAAACGGAGACAGTCTTGTTTCACAGTCAACTGGATCAATTATCCAAGTGGCGTTGCAGTATAGACTCGGGCCTCTAGGATTCCTATCCGGCGATGAAGTAGAAAGAGACGGCACAGCTAATGCGGGCCTCTTGGACCAAAGAGCAGCAATGCGCTGGGTCAGAGACACGATTCACATATTCGGCGGCGATCCTAACCGTATTACAATCTCAGGCAGTAGTGCGGGAGGAGGTTCTGTTGCCATGCAGATGGTAATGTTTGGAGGATCAGAAGAAGCGCCATTTCACGCTGCAATATTAGGTATGCCACTTAGACCTGCAATCCCGCGCCATCCTCCCTCCAGCATTGCTGTATGATTCCTACGTTCTGAAGATGTCGTTGGTTTCATACTTCCGTCTTCTCTTGACTGAATTGCCTTACACTTTATGTTTCCTGACATGGGCAGACTTTCCCTGGTGGGCCCCAATGTATGGCCGACAGTGGCAAGAGAACCAGTACCGCACGTTCTCCGAAGCCGCCGGATGCTCTTCGCTCTCCTGCTTGCGGGAGCTTCCAACCTCTGGCATTGTATCGGCAATGTGGGGCAGTTTTCGAACCGCTTATCTGAATAAGCAATACGGGTACGGGACCTTCTACTGGGGGCCGACTGTAGATGGCCGTGTTATTGTCCGGCACCCGATACGAGAATTCCGTAGCGGCAAATTCACCAAGATTCCCGTGTTGACGACAAGAGCATACGATGAGGGTTACTCATTCGTCAACAACTCCATAACGTCGGAGGCAGAGGCTGTTGCGGATCTTGCTAAGCTTTTCCAGGAGGGGGACGGGTTTTTCGCCAAAACCTCGATGATGCTATATCCGTCGACGCGGTACAATACGTCGCATTTGAAATCGTTGAACAAGCATGGAGGGCGAAAGATTGTAGAGACAGTGGGCCACCCGCTTTCCGACGCCTTTATTAGGATGTCTGCCATATTCGGTGATGTCACGATCAACTGTCCCACGAGCCACGCCGCCAAACATGTAAGCGAGTATGGCCAGCCAGCATGGCGACTCGTCTTCAAAGCGGGCTACGAGTTTCACGGAAGCCCACTTCCGTACTTCTACAGCGAGGTCCCGAAGGGCAAGTTTGTTCCGGAATATCCAACGACTTTGGGGTGCTAACTACCAGAATCACAGCTGATGGCGGCCAATGGATGGGTGGTATAAGATTCCGTGGGGCCTCTGGCCACTGCATAGTGATTTTACCTGCTTAAGTGCAACAGACCTTCTAACTCCGCGCCTCCTGACAATACACAGCCTTCGGTCACGTGATCCTCTCCTAACCACAGCCGCACTTATACGTGCCCGTCACACTTAGGATGAGGATGAGGAAGAGGGAGAGGCATAAGGCCCTGCTTGCAGAGCTTCTTATGCTTCTAGCTATGAGAACCTCTTGGGAAAGACCTCTTTAGTTAAGGAGTCACCTCTCGTATAGTAGCGTTCACCTTGCTGGAAGGTTAACCTTTTGGGTTAAGGAGTCATCTCGTATAGTAGCTTTTCTAGGCTACGAGAGCCTCAGTAGCCCGTTCGGCTCCGATATAATTAGCCCCGGTGTAGCGCGCGTCCGACTTTGTGATATTTAGAGGGTTTGCTTATGAGTAGTAGGAACGTATAGGGTTCCTATATTATTTTCCTTAACTAGTAGAGGGTATAGGTTAAAATACCTATATAGTATTTCCCGAATTATGCCTGCGAACTGGGTGAATTTGTTGTAGTCTTTTTGCGAAGGGGCTGCGGCGTAATTCCGAGCTCAATAAGATTCCGTGGAAATGCTACCTTGGCAGACATGCTCCGCAGCTACTGGATCTCGTTTGCTATACACCAAAACCCCAATGTCGCACAGTACTCAAGAATCCACCCCCCATCTTGGCCAGAGTTTGATCCAGTTGATCCACAGGTTCTGTGGGTTGAGCCTTCGAGCATTCGAACGCGATCAGACCCGGATAACTCAGATAACTGCCAATTCTTCAACAACTGCCGCGGAAACAGATGTGGTCTTGTGGGGGAGTGGTAGTTTTTGCAGCTGATGCCGATATTTAACGAGGCATGTCTGAGCTTCATATCCGCATTGACGCGAGAAGCCGAGTTATCGAAGAGTAGAGGGACTTGAGAAATCATATCATAAAGTTAGAATCCATCATGTTGTTTAGAATGATGTATAGGATGAGAGTGGGTGTCGTCTATAACACTGCTCAATTGTATAGCACATCAACATCTAACGTACATGGGCCACGAAAAGCAGCTTGTGTGATTAGCAGTGAGAGATCAGGCAAGAAGGCAACATTCGCCTAACTGAAGGGGCTCGGCTTCAGCCTAAACCACACCTATTCTCTGATAACAGGCTTCAGGTACACGTTCAGCGGTCCCCTCGCCAAAAGAACATGAATCATTTGCGTTTACATCCAATCCTTGTCGTCGTCCGCAAGCACCAAGTCGAAGTTCCACATTATCCGGGCTAGCATAATTCTCATCTCCACATAAGCTAGGCTATGTCCTTATCAGCACTCGCCATCATATCAGAGCACAGTTGCGGAAGCATCGAGGCAAGCCAACATGTATGTCAACCTATTGACAGAGGTAAGATCGATCTCTTCTTGCGTCTGGAACATTGTCAGAACTTCCTCCGTGGAAAAATTTATTCTGTTCGGATTCTTGAGCAAGAGGTACGTAACCCCTGAGAGAAACGTTGCCGTCATTTCGGAGCCCGCGATGATGAGAATACTGCTGTTGCCCTCGAGCTCATCCAGCGACATGTTCTATCATCCGAACATTAGATACTCTCCTGAATATCAAGACGCACATGAAATGCGAGAGCGTCGGTTCGCTGGGTACAAATCTTTGATCTATCCGACCTGGACCCGTTCTTCCCCAACTCGATCCTCCTTAGCACTTTCTGCATGGTCATCTCCTTGTGTTCCTCCCTCCTCTTGTGCATGGCCTTAGTCGACAGCGCCGCAGTGATGATACTCCTGAGCCGGGGGTAGTGGTTTGCCGTTCGGAAAGGCCGACTTCCACCATCTGGAACACCGTCCTCACCCAGGGATGACAATCGCAATTGTGTAGACATCCAAACGGTTCGTCGAAGGCTAAGTCTCCGATGATGTCGAACGTGCAGTAATTGTACCAGAGGGAGATATTATTGGCTCATGCTGTCCAGGCTTCAAGTTGCCAAGAAACGGAGAATGCGAGCCGTTGTTGGCGGCATGTTGTTTAAGCCTGTGGATGAACAAATTCACGTACTTGATGATGACAGGCTGCTGCTCTCTCAAAGCCCTATCGCTAAAGCCATACGACAACTGCCTCCTCAGTGCGGCGTGCTGGGTTCCAGGGGCGGTGATGGTGTCCCGTGATAACCCTGGCATGGGTCTGTAGAAGGTGTCTGATTTCTCGCAACTTAGGGACGGCATCCCCTGAACTTTCGGTCCAGTGCTTATTACGGTTTTGTGGCCAAAGATGACTTACCATGCACCTGCGTCGGAGAACGCGAGTTTGTCGGGGGGCGATGCGGACCACGTCGCCGTATTTTCGGTGGAGACCCAACATGTCGAAGGATAGCGTTCCACGGACGAGTTTGTAATAGTATCCGGCACGAGTAAATCGCATAGTCAAGTTGCCAGGGAAATGCCGTAAGGGGCGGAAGAAGATGTTGTAGATCAAGCAGTATATGGTGTATATGAAGGTCCATAATGATGAGCGAAATGCGTTAGAAAGGTGTTACAAAACGTCTTGGTAATTATCATCCGTGTTTAAGAAAAGACAAGATTGTGACATACAAGAAGAGCCCCAAGGCCGAGGGCCTGGAGCACCCAGGTGATCATGGCCATATTGTGAGATTCGTAACTAGAATGCGCCTAAGGAACATGGAGTAAGCTATGAAGCGACCTAGTAGGCAATGTCGTAGTATTCATGCCTTTCTGCTAAAGCTGAGCAACAAGCTCAAGCTCTAAGCACTAAGTAAAAAGCGGTACATACGTTGCACAGCTCGCCTAGAAACCCTCATCGTCACTCTTAACGAGTACGACGGCAGAACCGACCATAGATCGTTTCGGCGGGTTTAGCAAGGTGGTCAAACACAAGCGTTTCCCGAAGAAGGAGGCCAAGGGCCGAAAGCCCGGTCGTTGAGCATCCAGAAGAGCATCATCGGACAATGAACTCAGCACGAATCTTTCCGCAGTCGAAGTTGTGAGGGGCGAGTCACACTGCTGCCCCCGAGGGAATGGCAACAGAGAAACTCTGCCGGTCCTTGATGGCTGGGATATCTGCTTGAACTGCCATCCCGACTATCGGTCCCTCCGCCTGCCTCAAATATACTAGATTCAAAAAACCGGCTGGGGTCCTGAACAGTAGAACAGAAGGATATCAATCCATGTGCGATCCTGTATAACTTGCAAATCGGGAGGGCCAGCCGAGAAGGCTCCGAATCTGTCGGGGATGTTGAGGATGTTGGTCTGGATATGGTATCCCAGGGCGCCGGCTGCGAGCTGCGCGGGATTCGGTCGATGGTCGATGACGTGGGGGCCAAAGGCCTGCTTGATGGTTGAAAGCGTGCTTTGGATAAAGTGGCCATCTAAAACTGTTAGTAATTTGCCAAGTCGGCCGAGGAGGCTTCGCGATCGTACCTTTTCTGATTTGTCTGATAAGATGTTGGTAAGACGTATCGTTTGGGTGGTGTTGTGGAAAGTCGGAGGTGGCGGTATATGAGTTCGAGAACATGAAGATTTTTTTGGTGAATATTACCCTGTCCTCCGGGTGGTCGAGCTGTTCTGCTTTGCCTGGAATAGAGCGGTATCTTCACCTCGGAAGGTGCGACCGAGGAACCTCATCGAGCCCCTTCAGAGCCGGTCTTGATTTGGCATCCGACGCGTCTCTGATTCTATAAACAGGGGGCACTTCCAATCCTACCTACCTTAGATCATCACAACTACGGTACTCGGGCTTTGCTACCAAACCTTGACACGCATCACTGCAGCCTGAAGACGTCAGCTGCAGATTGCCGTGACAGTCTGTTTCTCGGTTGCAGCCTCTTCTGGCTAAGCGGGACGCCTGACGACCGAGACTTGTTAGAACCATTGCAGGCCTGAACGTTGACAGCATACCCCGTGGGAGTGAAGGGCCGCGACCATAAGAATGGCACATAGAGACATGAGACTGCGCGGAGGAAGTCAGCCTCATTTGACGGTCGGAGACGACATAGGCGTCTGGAAACTTTGCCAGAAAGAAGAAGACTATAAGGGTTCCTGTATCTCTGTAAACTGAAGCCCACCTCTGTCATACCCCGGTTGCATGGACACACCAGTCCCATCGCGCATGTTCCAGATATCAATGTACCCCAAGGAAAGTAGATGCTTTTCATTACTGCCCTGCGATCTGTCATCAGGGACACCTACAAAATAAGATAACGCCGACGGACCCTTCTCAGTATATTCAAAGATAGGTTTGGCCCAGGAATAATGTACAGTCACCCGAACCCGCCGATGCAACCCGCTTCTCGATGCCAGAGCTTCTTCGAAAAGAGGACGAGTGATAATAATCTACATGCGAAAGAAAAGGAATTGTGATTGCACCCACTCTATCCCTTATATGCAAGATATGCCCAAAACAAGACGACCATCCAGACAACCCTCCACGTCGAGAAGCCAATCTCGCGCAGCACACGTCCAATCGTCGTCCGCGACCGCTGAGACGCCGCCTTCCACGTTAACCGGGGCTTGCCTACCCCGTAGAAGTCGTCTTGGAATATTTCAATTCTCGGGGCGCGGTGGCCCCAGGCGTGCTTCTTGAGCTTGCTCTTCGGAGGCGGCGCGGGCGGAGTGGAGCCGTTCATGAGCGATCCGCTTCTGGTCCGTGATGAAGAATTGGTTTCATATCGGGTTCCGGAGGACGCTGAAGTCGAACGCATGTTGTACGTTCCTTCGTCCTCCACCTTCTCCTTGAAGGTAGGTAGGATATTAGGCTTCGGCTGCTCCGACTCCAGAGCAAACGGCGTTAGGTTAAGAACGGGCACCAAGAAGGATCTGATGCTGATTGCGACAATGCTGACAAAGATTAGTCCAACGTACTTCGCGTAGGTTGCGAGCTGATTCGGCAATAGGCACAGATGAGTCTGAAGCGTCTTTTCGGGGGCCCCAGGTATGGGCTTTCCACTGGCGTCGACAGGGTTGAACAGACTGAGCATGAGAAATCCAGGGGTGGGCACCCCCATAGCCATGCTCACACTCTTCACAGTGATTTCTCGGACGTTGTCCTTCTGAGGGGAGTGTACAATCTCGCAGTAGTCGTGGTCGTCTCCTGAAAGGACTTGCACAATGTTGCCGACGCTCTTGACGAGCTTGACGGAATCATCTTCGCTCAATACGTTTTGGTACTGGTAACCCCCAGATACAGGAATCGCGTTGCGATGGTCGGGGATGACAGGGCCCTTCTGTCCCTTTGATGGTTTGGCAGGTGGCCAATGCTCCCGTTTCGGTCCGCAAGGAGTCCCGGGGTCTCGGTACAACGGCACATGCGTAAGAAGGATCGTAGGAAAGTCAGGACCGTCTTCACCCGGCGCAATGGTCGGGACATTGTCCACGTTAGCCGTGTCCAGTTCTTCAACCAGGTGGTTGTATCCCAAACCCTCCACGTCGCCCCTCCAAAAGCGCAGTTCTCTCTCCACGGCCTTTCTCTTGGTAAACTTGATATCCTTCAGAAAGATGTCTGTTGGTGTGTGAATTGGTCTCAAATCCCCTCGTTCTGCTTGGGGCGAGGAGCTTGCGCTCAGGGAGACGGTATCGACTGAGACGATCGAGTGGTTACCGACCACATCCACGCGGTTGACGTCTCCGAAGTACGAAGCGAAGCGCTCTCTGACCGAAACCTTGACTTGGTCACCAAAGCCAAGATCGTGATTTCCCGGCAAGCCCGCCACCAACTTGCGCCCTCTCTGCCAGCTACCAGCTTTCGTTCCACCATGATTCGCCCAGTTGTTGAAAAAGATGGCGCCGAATCGCTCGTATTCGCGCAGCCAGAACTTGTCCCCGTAGTGTTCGTTCCACTCCTTCACATGCTTCTGCTCGTTCTTAGGCCGACGTGCAGCTGCCCACTCCGGGTCTTGCCAGTCGCTCTTGCCTGTCTTCCACTCTCTCCCGCCGTCAAAAAGATCGCCTAAGAAAAACAGCGAATCGGGTCTCAATTGGGATTGAAGCTGCGTGAAGCCTCTTCGAAGGTAATTATCGGTAACGAGGATGGTCAGGTCAGATAAAGGCCATGGTCGACCTGGGTATGAATGGGGATCGATGATCTGGGGATCAGCAACGACAATGAGGTGGTGAGGGTTCGTTCCGGAAGGCTATGTTTGGTCAGCATGGCGGGATTCCCCTCCGGCAGCACTTAACCTACCCAATTCTCCCAGTTGCTCCACCTGCATTCGGCGACCCGACTGCTGAAGACCCAGCGTTCACCCCAAAGCAGCACCAACATCCACAGACACACCAGAAGGTGGGGGAAGCTCAGGAGACGTCGCGCCGTCAAGTTCTGGCGCAGCTGCCAGCCGGCCTGGTACAGCATGTTGGTCGCCTTGAGCCGTCCGCGGGTCTGCCAATAAGCCCAGACTGTTCGCGATAAACGGGCGGCGGCGTGGAGGACAGGTCTGGCGCGATCGCGGAAACTGCCGGCATTGTGTTGAAAGGGCAAAGATGCGGCCGACTTGTCCTTGTAGGCGTAGCCGTTGGTGTAAGGCGGAGCCATCATGCCGTAATGCGCGGTGCGTCTGCCATTCCCCTGCAGCCCGCTGCTCCCTTTTGCCTAGTGCACAGGACCCCGGAATGCGACGGTCGCAGGAACCTGACAAGCGTCTTGTGCGGACAGGGCTTGCGTATGCGGGAATGTGGGTGGAGGTAAGGGGCGGCGCGATTCTTCGGCAGCTTACGGCGCGATCAATCGTCTCTCGTTCGTTGAGGAATGGATCGGGGTGGTTCGGTCTCAAACGCTGGACATGATATCACAACGTTGCAACAGGTCGGCAGGAATAAGGAGAGACGGATGTCGGTCGTATTCAATTGGTTTCGGGGGGAGGAAGTTCAGTACAGAAACACGGGGAACCGGAAGTCTTGAGGCTGTCGGGCGCCAGCGTCGGAGAGCTAGTAAAAGAAAATGGGGTTACTGGAATTGAGGAAGTAGGAGAGAACGACGCGTGGCGACAATGAAGGCCAGGTGCAGGAGGCCAATTCACGAATCGCGATATGGACACGGGGTGGCCCTGGCGGTTTGGGATGTCTCCCAGTTGTCCTAGCAAGGTCCCCGGTGGGGAATTAACGGCACGACGTCGCTGAATAACTCCAGCTGCATGATCCACCGAGGGGAAGTGTCGACCAGGAGGGAGCTCCACCTAGCGCTTGCTCGGCGGGCAGGTCTAACCCAGGCCCCACACCTGGATTTTCCAGGCGGGAGTTTCCCTGGCTTTGATTACCATTGAGGTAGGTACCTTACCTACCTACGGTACCCAGCGTACTAAGGTGCCAGGTGTCAGGTGTCGTAGGCTTCTCCAAACAAAGGATTACGAAAGTCCTCTGATCGGCTATGACATGCCCTCCTCTTGTTGACAACTCACGGTCAGAGATCGGGAGATCAGAAGTCAAAGGCTAGACAAAACAGGCTTCAGAACATGGACCTTATGTGTTCATGCCTCTCGCGACGATACCTTAAGGCTTGGAAAGCCTCCTAGTGGCCAAGGCGTTTTCTTGACCTGAGCGCAAGAACAAACTCACCGACTGATGATATCGCTCTGATCAGATAAGATAACCTTCTGCGAAAGGTCCTCGCTGGAACAATTCGAATCTCACCCCGAACCCTCCACCCCAGGCCGCGTCTGTCGGAACTTCGAGCCCCGCGTCGACCGGATGCTTCTCATCGCCGACCCGGCGACTGCCCGGCGGACAGCTCCCCAACGCTGGGCCCCCGACGGTCATCGTCATTTCATCTTGCGCCATGGAGAGTTGGGACGGAAATGCCTTATCGGAGGTGACCTTTGAATGTCCGTTTAAAACGAAGGATGAATGCGTGCGCGCCTATTACCAGCCACATGAAATACGAGCTCTTCTGGAGTGATGCCCGCCACCGTGGATGGCGAGGAAAAGAGAGTTTGAGGCCCGGATCAGCATGAACGTGTAATCAGGCTGCAGCCCAAAGTCTTTTCTTGCTTGTGCTGTCATAAACGGACAGTGATGTTAATTTAGGTAAGTAGTCTTATTCTCGATATGGTGAAGCCTTCGTATCCATAGCCCCCGTGCTGGCTTCCAACTGGATGAACCCAAGTGCGTCACAACCCAACATACCTCCAAAGCTGCCGTAAGCCGGGATGTACGTGACCGGTCCGCGTTCTGTCCTGACTCCAAGGCTCAACATCACATGACATACAACAACCACCGACGCGAGTTACATGGAACCGAACGCCTCTCGTGACGTTCTAGTATAACACAGCAATTCAACCGGAATTCCGAGGCAAGATTGCCGTGACGTTGGTAGCATGTCAGATCGGAAGGGGAGCCCATCTGGAACGTAGCATCTCTGGGTGTATGGGTGTCGTACTCAACCCGACTTGTCTATTTACCTCTTGTGCAGCTTCTTACGAAAGGACCGTGGTTCACGCAGGTCACAAGGCCCTCCGCAAGCTTGACCAGATTTGCAATCGTCCATACAGGTGTAAACCATGGTTTTGAGGTCTCACGTTGCCCCCACGTATCACGCCCCCTTCCCCGGTGAACTTGATTTGAAGCACGCAGGCCACCTCCCCCCTTTGTTTACAAAAGCGACCCCCAGCACCAGATCTACACGTGCACATTGACTTCAGTCTGTAGGACTGCGTCTCTAGAGTGAACTTATATTGGTGGAAACAAAAGGCCTTCTCGTGGTCAAGGGTTTGCCATAGAGATAGGGTACCATTGAGCATCCCCTCACGACGCAAGATAAGGTAGGCCTCGGAGCCCGCCCCCATCAGTCCACTCTAGGGACATGGAACAAGCCTCCCGAGATTCCACACCACCGTCAGAAGAGACAGCTCTTAAACGGTCTCTGGACAGCGCGGACACTCCGTCAGCCAGACGCATACACGTGGTCCGGTCGATCGGTTCAGAGATCTGATGACCAATCGTTCTTCAAAAATGTAAAAGGACCGTTTCTGATGACACGAGGCAAGATGCAGCGCTTATCACGTAAAGCTACGTGGCTCGTCGACCGAAGACGGATTCATGCATCTACATTGCCAAATAGCAGCCTCACCCTCCCTAAATCAGCCTCTTTGACGTGCTCAAATCTACTTAGATACAGACTGGTGACGTGGACGCCGTAGTTCCCCTTCGAGCTGCCTCTCACCTACCGAGTAGAGCTGAAGGGGGAATGACATGGAGATTATGTGATCTGAAGAAAAAGATCTCCCATTGGTGTCTTGTGTCTGTCCTCCGCTTTCCTACATCTGTTCAAGCAACGAGGGATCGAGCGTGATCAGATCAACAAACACAATGGTGTGATCTATATGGCGGAGAGATGGATACCGAGCTCTAAAAGATCCAGCTGAAAGACTCCTTAACATCAAATTGGATCGAGTGCCTGGCACAAGTCGTCAGCGTCGGCGGGTCCACGGGGACAGCGCAGCAAACTTACTTGATATCAGCGGACGACGCGCCAATGAGGATGTTGAATGTCCCCTCCTCTGCAATCCATCCTGGCACGGATGTGTCATAGTAACCGACAGCGTACTTGTCGAGGTAGATGTGGAGGTGCCTTGTTTCCCCGGCTTCCAAGAATACCTTCTCGAAGGCAACCAGTTCCTTCTCCGGGCGAGGCAATCTCGATTTGTCATCGCGTACATAGATCTGAACTGCTTCGGAGCCAGGAAGTGATCCGATGTTGCTCACGGCGAAGACAACCTCGATAGTGCCCCCCGGCGTGAGTGTCTTGGTGGTTATGGAGGGACGTCCATACTCGAAGGTGGTATAGGAAAGACCATGACCAAAAGGGAACAAAGGCTCAATATGAGCTCGTTCATAATGGCGGTAGCCAATATAGATTCCTTCACCATAGTTGACTTTCAAGTTCTCGCCAGGCCAATTGTTGTAAGCCGGCGTGTCCTGGATACGCTTGGGGAAAGTAGACTACGAGAAATCAGCATCTTACGTTCGGATAAAAGAGAGGGCTTGCATACTGGAAGCTTTCCACTGGGGTTCTTGAACCCAAACAAGACATCAGCAAGGGCATTTCCCGCCTCTTGTCCCTGATACCACCCCTGGATGATGGTGGGAACCTGCTCAGCCCAAGGCATGGTGACCGGCGTGCCGGACTGGTTGATGACGACCGTGCGGGGATTGGCCTTTACCACCGCTTCGATGAGTCTATCCTGACTTCCGTCAGACGGAAGATCCATAGTCTGTCTGTCGTACCCCTCGGATTCCCACTCCGCATCAAGTCCCACAATGACGACGGCTACGTCTGCCGCCTTGGCGGTGTCGACTGCCTCTTGCAGAAAATCAACCTGATCTTCCTCCTTGAAGCCAATGCGACAGCCTCCGTACTTGTGTGTGATACCAAACTGCTTTTGCTTGGCGATTGGTCGGAGTTCGTTCGTCATCTCGACCTTTAGTTCGACTGGCTTGCCAGCCTCCATGTCGATTTCAACCAGGTAATCCACTGAACCATCAAACATGGCCTCGCCCTCTTCGGTCCAATCCCAAAGATCTAAAGCAAGGTTCCCGTTAACATACAGCTTACCAGGTCCCACGCTCATGAAGCTGACGGTGTGCTTGCCGGTCGTCTTTGGCGTTAAGTACGTCGTCGCAATGGCAGACCACTGAGGACCGACCTCGTTCAGCGGAGCAGAGTCCCAAAGGAAAAGGTCGGTGTTCACGCGTCTCTGCACGACGATGGGCTTGCCTTCAAACTTGTCCCCGGCATACCAGTCAATGCCGACACCTGGCTTGCCTGACTTTTCAGTGCAATAGGGCGACGCAACTGGAAGCCACTTGTATATGTGGCACCCCTGGGCAAAGGTAACTTCCTGCTCAGCTGCGGCTCGAATACTTTCGAGGGGAATCGTTTTGTAGTAGGGGTTCAGACTAGCACTGCCCCCGCCTCCCGCAATAGCTCGGTTCGCGTTCGGTCCGATCACGGCAACTTTGGTCGTCTTGGGGTTGAGAGGAAGGATCGCAGAGTCATTCTTCAACAAGGTCAAGCCCTCAGCGCCTGCAGTACGAATGAGATTTCTTGTCGACTCGCGATTATCTTCCCTCTCGACTTCCTCCGCGGCCATGTCGCTGCCTTTCAAGCGTTCAACCAAAGTGAGGACGTTCTCGGCAGCGCGGTCGATGTCATCCTTGGTAATTTTGCCCTCGTCCATCGCCTTGGTGACCTTGTCAAATCGCCAATTCGGAGAGTACGGGAACTCGATATCGCATCCCGCGATGATGGATTCCGCTGTTGAGTTGGTGCCGCCCCAATCAGAAACTACCGTGCTGTTCGATGTCAGTCCGACGCCCAACCGTACAGAAACGGCAAACTCACCCATCGTAGCCCCATTCGCCACGGAGAATGTCTCTGAGTGTGAAGTTGTTCATGTCCGCATGCAGGCCGTTGATGAGGTTGTACGAGGACATCAAGGCCCATGGATTCGCCTCACGGACAGCAATCTCGAAAGGCCGGAGATAGATTTCACGTAGTGGCCGCTCCTGGATCAGAGAGTCCATCGTCAATCTGTGGGTTTCTTGCTCGTTGCCCACAAAGTCTATGAAATGTCAGTGAATCAACCATCCGATCCGCAGAAGACACGAACGCTTGATAGTGGCTGCAACCCCCTTCTCCTGCAATCCACGGATATACTGAGCAGCCAGCTTCCCAGTCAGAAGCGGGTCCTCTGAGAAGGACTCGAAATTGCGTCCACCAAGAGGATGACGATGCATGCACACGGTTGGAGCGAGGAGAACGTTTGCGGATCTAGCTTTAGCTTCATCGGCCAAATGTTGGCCGACTTCGTAAAGAAGATCCTTATTCCATGTCGCTGCTAGGGAAACACCACAAGGAAAGAGAGCCGCCTGTGATGAGGCACTTAGCAACGCCGCTTTTCTCAATGATGCGCGACACACTTTACCTTTGTGCCCCCGACGAAAATCCCGCCACGAGCCCCGTTAGGTCCGTCTGATGTTTTCACTGCTGGAATGTTCTTGGATGGAATGGTCTTCGTTCTCCAGAAATCTGCAGCCGTGAGCAGCGATATCTTCGCAACGGTCAGCGTATATGCTCTGCATTTTAAACACCAAGTCCTCCATCGAACGTACCTTCTCTTCGACAGTCAGCTGTTCCAGCTTTTTCCTTGCTGCAGCTCGGGTGTCCTTCATAAGCTGTTGGACCTTTTGCTGAGGGCTGTAGGGTGGAGAAAACTCCGTGTTAGGGGTTGAGTTTGACATTTCGGTCTCTGGAGGAGACGCCGGTGGATCAGCTTCGTGGTCCTGCCGATGCTGAGCACTGTTCATCATTTGACACTTCTGGCTTGTAGTGTGGATAGCTTGGCTTTGTAGGCGCCAATATTGAATGTGTGACGATGCCGTTGCGATGATCGCCAAATCAAGTGAGGCACCAGTCAATGCCGAGTCCGGCCAAGAAGGGCACAAGTCTCAACAAATTCCAACAAATTCCAGGAAAGGGGAGAAGAGGCTGAGAGATCCTCCAACACGAAAACTGGTGTTCTTGCCCCCAAGCAGGAACACAACTGGTCGCGCGCTGTATGTGGTTGGCAGGATGGGAAGGACTGGGCTCAGCACAGCAATGGGTTCATGTAAGTCTTATACGAGACCGAGGGTATGGGCAAGCCCCAGAAGCAAGACCTCTCTTGTGACCGACATTTAACCGGCACAAATGAAGTATGATGACTGAATATGAGAGTAATATGGGCTAACGGTGGAGAGGAGGAGAACGGCACAAGACAATACGGACAGGGAAGCGGGCGAGTGAGAAATTGAGAAGGGCGACACCGCACAGGTGCACGTATCAGGCCTAGTATGCGCGTTGGAGGGCGACTTTGCCTGAGGGGACAAGTGGACGGAAGCTTCGTGGCAACTAACCGGCCGCTTGAGGGCTTTCTTTCCATTGGTCCATAATATAAAACGGAGAAAAGGGTTCTAGAGTGAGACTTGGGAGCTAAGATGGGGAGATATCCTATCACCATACGATGGTCTTGATAGTCCGTAGGTGAAGACTGAGGATGCCGGGGAGCCGCCAACTCCATGGGAGTGGGGAATTCGGGGGTGCTTTCAACCCAATTGTATCACTTGACACTGATACCAGACTATGCCCTGTCCTGCCCTGCCATATCAGGTCCCAGGACACTCGTCGTGGGCGCTGAGCGTTCGACGGGCAACGTAGCCACATCGGTAGGGACGGACCGTTCGAGCGATCGAAGGAGAGTTCCCTCCAGGCACGTTGGGGTTGGAGATTGGGGAAGGGCGCTCGTTGGTCGCGAACCGACTGCTTGTGGGCGGGGGACAGGGGTGGTCGCAGTGCTATCCTATGTTTTGCCGGTCTCGTCACAGGGGTCAAGCTAGCGGCATCGTTGCCATCTTTTTGGTTCTGCCGTCTCCGGACCCTTCCTTTATCCGACCGAGTTCTTCGCTGAGGTTACCCGAGTGCAAAATCATCAGAAACGTCGCAGGGAGTGATGCACGTAGAGTAAATCGTGACCTCAAGCAAGAAAACGTGATCGAACCGCCGCCCCTGCTGATCTTAAGCGTCTTTGCGTAGCATCGTGATGTCTCATTTCGGCATGTCGGCGCACTCCAGCTATACATGCACACAGGGGTCAGTCGCCATCAACAGCCTCCTCGACGTTCGTGGTTGTCGTAGAGCCAAATAGAACCTGCCGGCCAGCGTTGAGTACCGAGTTTGCTACTTTGAACCCCTGCAGGCCTCAGATCGTCCTACACCAGTGCATGTTCCTCGCGGGATGTAAAGGCAAGCCGGCAATCCGGACGTACTCGCCGCATCTTCGAGAGTTTGGGTTTGGGGACCGTCGGACAGGCTGGCCTTCGTAGCATCTCTCCAACAAACAAAGCCTGCCAGGATACTCTCGCAGCAACACATTTGTGGCCAGCCAGAGGGCGACCGGCCCATCCAGGCCATCTTGCGAAATAGTTCCATCTGACAGACGTATTTGCTGACGGCGCGACTTGCTCTTAGAATACCTACCGATGCCTCATGACCGGCAGCCAAGGGTAACGCCAAAGGCACCACCTTCCGACGGCCCTACGTTACAGAGGCCTGGAATACCGGCCCCTGGCCGTCCACCCACGCTGAGCTTCTTCTAGGCTTCCAGAACACATAAGCGATCGGCATTTTGAGCGGTCGAGTGGTGACAGATACAAAGAGCTGCATTTGGCCACCACAAACCTCCAGCTGGTGGCGATGCTTGTCGCGAGCTCAGCATCCAGTAGCATAGGGCGGATTGGAGAGCGCACATAGCTAACACGTGATATCGAGATCCGTGGCACCCTCCTGGCTCTTGTCCTGCATAATATTCGGGATACCATCGTGGACCTAAGACCCATGGAACTAACGGTACGGCGGCCCGGCTGGCCCCGACAACCTCCTTTGTCCACAAATGCATTGCTTGTCAGCTTCTCACGGGGACTTCCGACGAGATTGCCATTCGCTTGCCGTTGGAGATTTGGGAAACTCCCAGTCATCACAGAATTGCCCTTGATTGCAAGTTTTACTACTACGGATCCAGGTCGTTGTGATGATTTTGTTCTGGTGAACGCATCAACAGCTGGCTCGCTTGGTTAGCCACAGACGAGGGCCCGATGGCGGTGATCAACCCCAGAATTGGACAGATTTTCTGTCGGCCTACAGTCAACTGTGCATCAACTGCGGTAAATTCCAATTTCGTGAACCGGAAACCGAGCCAGACGCGATATACGCTGTGCGAGAGACTGAAGACGGGAGACTTCCCCTGGTAATATTGGCCAAGAAAGGAGGGTTGTATGCATCCTTGGTCGACGGAGGATTCTAGCCGCGTTGTACTGAAATGTTCTTGGTGATGCCCCGGAAGACGCCCAAAGATAGAGTTCTTCCGTCTGCATCCGAACGCAGGGCAATTATGGATTTGCATTCCAGAAACGGGTTCGGTTGACGTTGTCATTGCAGTGGTTCATCCCATTCGATGCGACGCGGCCGACGGAGGACGCAGTTTGCTCCATATCCGCTGAGACTTCACATGCAAAACCTTTCCTGATGATCATTGGAAGAAACGGATTTCGTCGTTGGTGACTTAGTACTGAGGCCGCGTTGCCGTTGCGGTTGGAGTCTGAGAGGTACCTGGCCAGGCCAGAAGCACTGCGGAAAGAAAGCTGCCAGGTTGCTTTGGGTACGTACCTTAAGTAAGGTACTCAATAGGTAAGCACGCAACTCGGCATGCATACTTGAGGCACACTGTTGTTCCTCCCTCCGTCCAATATTAATTTCATCTAGAGGCGATGGCAGGATGATCCGGGGTCTCCTTCCCAGTTTCGGTCTCATACCGACTCTGTGACGGATTCGAATCTTTTGCCCGCCCAAAAACAAAGCTTCGTTTTCCGATTTTCAACACAGAACGGCGAGGCTAATAGCATGGCTCTGCAATTGGGGCTCGAGAATTCATCGCCATTACGAAGGGAAATTCGACCTGCACGTCGGAGCATCCTCCGCCTAGAGTCTTAGAGGCCGGCAACCTCTGGCAATCGGAGCTCCGATTTTGTCAAACTGCCGCAAAGACGAACGGATTCCACGCTCATCCTTGTTCGGTGGATCGCCGGATTCGCCCGCTTCTCGGCCACCACGCAAAATGCCATCGCGGATGGCCCAATTGTCCCCGAAACTGCTTCTTATCGCCGGCAGCCGATATCTCCTCCACACATCAATAGCGTCGTTCCCTTGCCGTTCCCGACAGCCGTCAGTCAGGCCCCATAACCGAAACAACAGCTCTTGAATACGCAAGCCGCCCTCAATGTTTCTGAAATTCCGCTTGTTGTCGACGTCTTGGGGAAGAAGAAGTCCATCTTCAACTTCGTTATGAGTGGTCCGGAATCGACAGCAACTTGTACTACCAACTGCTGCCAGATATTGCAGACTCTACTTGAGGAATACCAGCACACCATACCTACATCCCGCTCATCTCGAACGAGGCAAAATTGCATGATTCTATCGCATCGAGACACTCACAGTAACCCAACCTTTTAGGTCAGCTTACTGGGCCCTTTTACGACTGAATAGGGACATCATCTGCATCTATTACCTTCAAATCAGCCGGATCGACCTCACATAACGCTACAAAAGGTTTGAATGGGCGACGCGCATAATCATGTTTGAGTATGAGATACAGACAAGACAGCCAAACGTCTCGAGGAAGGAGATACAGGCCATTCCAGACACAGAAAATATCCAAAGTCGGGAGAAACAAGAGGATAAGCAACACTCGCCCACGTATTTAAATGCCCGAGGATCGGATAACGGCAGAACACCTGGCTCCTCTTTAGGATCATCGGCTCAATTTCCGCCATCTCCCAAAACACAGTCCGTTGCTCGACGCTTTTGGAGCGAACAGGTCAGCGTGGTGGTCGACTTCGACGCTTGTCGTGATCACTTAGCCACGTAGCATCTCTTTCAACCCCATCCTAGTGGAGTTTCACGTACAGCAGACCTGGAAATTGAAGTTCGGGCGTCTCCTCCGTCTCGATTTGAATCATCTTGGCTCTGCACATATGGGGTGCGGTGGCGACAGGGGTAAATGCACCAAAGGTCACCTGGTCATGTCGGAAGGAGGAGTTTGATGAAGTCTTGAAATCGGCCGGTAGCTTCATTCCGAACCCTGTATCTACATTTGGCATGACAACTACTTCACTTTGCATACACGAGTCCTTTCGCTCTGCTGACGAAACACCCTCCGCCGATTCAAAGCTCTTGAGCGGACTTTCCTAGGAAACCTCCGAACGGGACTTGCCACCGCCATCCTCGGAACCATCGTCGCTCAGCTATTCACGCTGCAACAGTCAGATTCAGGATTTGGTTACTCTATGTTAGGCAAGCCCCTGGCTAGTGCATGCTATGGGTTGTCAATATGCACAACGCTTCTGGGCGCCTGTCGCGCTTGGAGGCTTCAACATGCCATGCTACGCGGGAAGACGATCTCTGGCGGTTTTGAGATTATGTCACTGGCTCTAGGATTCCTAGCGGTATGCTTGCAATGCTTGATCTCTTATCATAAGTGAATACCTCGGTGGAATTCGTGACTGATTAATTGCAAATTATAGCAACATTTTTTACTCTTTTGATTGCTCTCGACGTTGTCAAGGAATCGTCTTCATCGTGACACTCATCCATGACAGAACGCCGATCATTCATGAGCTAGAAATGTAGCTAGGGTTATCTTGGCGTCCAGAAAGAGTGAAGTAGGCTGAATTAGAAAAGTTAATTAAGATAAATTGAACCAGAACGAATAGCCTGGCATCTATGGGGGTCATTTGTCCTGATGCAGGTCCAACTCCAGCTACCGTGCCGTGTCTTGGCGAACGATTCTTCCCGTTCTGCCGTTTGATCCACCAATGAACGGTTGGGATGGAACTCTCCGAAGGTTTCCTGCCATGCAAAGACATCATTCTTGGGCATATCCTGTGAAGGCTAGATGGCCTTCAGTGCCGATCATGATGACGTGTGAGATTCTGGCATCGTATCATGCTCATATTGAGCGTAGCGACCATGACGCTCTCCGCGGAGCTCTAATCACCAGACTTGACTTAGGATCCTTGTTTTGTTGCGACGGCTATCGCGGCGATGATGACCGGGAGCCGGTCCGACTGCCAAGCTGCTGACCCCGTACCGGCGATTCTCAGGCCCGAATCGGGCGCCCGGTATGTCACACGGCCTCCTCAAGGCCGAAGCTCACGTGCCAGGTCTTGACCTCACCTCCATCTTACGCATTCAACCGGAGTTTTGCCTTTATGCTAAACTTCACCGAATTGCCATTCGTACAGCTCTCGTCGGGACAGGCAGCTTAGCGAACGGTCCCGGATCTCTGCTCTTTGTCGTCGACCCATGGTCGAGGCGCTGATGCATATCCCCCGCCTACTGCGTGCAAAGGTTATCTAAGAATATGTCAGCCTACATCGCCGATCTCGATCCACGCTTTCTCATGAACTCCGCACCTCCGGGAGGTGCCGTTGAGCCACTCGTTGAGCGGGCGGATCTTACGCCAACACCTGCGGGCAGACGACAGCGGCGGAGAGGTAATCCTTTCGAGACCCCGCACTTGGACAGTCACGAAGAAGAAGAAGAAGAAAGAACAAAGGCTGACGAAATCTCGATGCAGGCCCGGTTGACGTCGAATGCCAGTGCGGAGTTGCCTTTCCTAATGGGCGGCGCTGCGGTGCGGCTTTGACGTGCCACCGGCACTCGATGGGTAGAAAGAGAGCCGTGGCTGGGAGGTCTGCGCCGTTTGATGTTTTACTCGCTGCTTTTCTCGAAGACAGAGTTTGAAGGGCTACTGGTGTCGTGGCTTTTATGGTTTTCCACGCGTGGGTTACGAGCCGGTGGCTTGGGCTTGCAGAAGTCAGTTCGAGTAATACGGGATTTTGAACTTTTTTCTCTTTACGCCTCGAACCACAGAACTTGCGGTAATTCAGGGGTGCTTTGTGTGAATTTTCCATTTTCAATTCGCCTTGGCTAAGCGCAGTCTGCTTGGGGTCGGGACTAATCCGCAGCATGGTGGAAATGTGAACAGGCAAGAAGCTTCACAATGCCCCGCTACTACAAAGAATCAAAACCAATGGTTTCAATTCCAAGTCCAAATTCAATCCAGAAGAGCTATCTGCTGAACCTTACTCCAAGGTATACTGGAGTAATCTAAGTACGAACACTAATCATTGGGTGGGTTGAAGGGGAGGGGGGTGATTGGAGAGAAAGCACCACGTGGCAAAGATACCACAAAACCAGATTCGAAAGAACGCCACTAGGAATTACTTCGTGACTTCCTAGGCTCTCCTCGACTGAAGACTCTCAAGCCATACCCGAGTCACCTGTTTATGAGAAGTTCTGATGGACTATCCGTCCCAGACAAGAAGCCTCAGCCCAACGAGGTTCTTTGAAGTGACCTCAGCCCTGTCATGTACAGGCTACTGGTACCTCTTATGAGAACCCGGATGAAATTAATATCAGAGTCATAGTGAATTGAGCAAGACTAACTTTGCGATGAGGCGTATGTCCAGCCAACCCTTGAGCCACCGCTTTTTCCTCTGCAGCATCGTCCGCGTTGAAGTACATTGGCAGGTAACAAAGTCAACAAATTCCTCACTGAAGGCTGGAAGAACACACTGATACCGCTGGCTGATGAATTGAGTCACATCACGAACGTCGGTGCCGCCTCCTTCCAGATCTCGAGGTGCCCGAGCTGGTTTGAGTTTGACGCGAACTTTCTGGTCGTCGTGGCGATTGTTTTCGCCGCTGTTGCTGTTTCTGATGAAGCGTTAGGCTCTCATCTCACTGTCTCTGTCTTTCCAGCTCGGCGTCCCAGACAGCTTGCTTTTGATAACGATCAGCGATAAGTGCGATGCGATCCCGTTCCTCGTCACGGTGATGAAGCTCTGGCTGGACACATTCTGGGCTAAAAGTATCCTCCGGGTAGTTCACTCAGTTTATTAGCTTAGCGATGACAACATCAATGTTCGATAAGGAAATGATTCTTACCACCGTCATCGCGTCTATTAGCGTTGTTGCGCGACGGACCAATTAACCTTATGGTGTTCAATTTAGGAACGTCCTCCTCGGCTGGAACATCCCTCACGTAATTGTGATAGTTCGAATAGATGTCGTGATCCCACACGAACTGATTGCTGAATACAACACTGACGCCCGGATTATCAAGCACGTAAAAGTCGACTTCGATACATTGCTGGCTGTCTCCGAACGTCCATGTCAAATTTCTCACCTGTCCCGAAGTCCACACGCGCGAGCTGTCCGCCAGTTCCAGTTCAACAAAGCTTTCCGGATCGACATCTACTTGAAACCCGTAAGCTGCGGCATACGCCGATCAACTAGCATCACATCGGAGCCGGTGTCCGACAAGACCTCCGTATAAACGCCGCTCGGGTAGCTCCATAGGCGCTGCTTCACGCCGCCGATGGGACCGGTGCGGAGAGTTCCGGAACTTTTGCGCGGAACCTTCTTTATCCGACTTTTGAACCTCGTCAGGGTCTCGGTGGCGCGGAGGGAGGTGCGTGAGAGAATGAGTGAGTGTAAGCAATTCCGCAAGACACGGCATTCAATCTTCAGTCTTTCGGCCTCGCCAGAGAACGTGAAGGTCACTTGGACGACTCCTAGCGAAGCCACCGGTTTGCCCGACGGGAGCCGGGTATGTGTGCTGGTGCTGCGTTGAGGGGACAAGCCCAACCTCCGCACCAGCTCCTCCGAGATGACATTGGCCGCGGCGCCGGTACCAGGGAATGCGCGAACCTTGTGAGATCCGACTGCTCCGTCTATATTGTAGTCGAATATTCCTGGTTTAGACTGCGCCGGTGCGAACGGTTGTTCATTGAATGTTGACGCATATTCGCTTGAGCCGATGCCATAATCGGCGGGATCAATCTCTTGCTTGTATTTAAGGGTATTTGCTCGACGGATGCATCTTCCCCAGTAACGTAGTCGTCTGACACGAAGTCGCTATACGGGACGCCAATGGCGGAAAACCTGTCAGAATTGTAATGCTGAAGAAGAGAATTGTTAGTATTGCTAATACTAAGATCGAGGGAGCCGTTTCCACTGGCGAAATCATGGACGTAGGTATCATAGCTGTCGGGGACATAGATCTCGGACGCCTCAAGGTCGTACCCATTGGGACCATCCGTTGCGCCGCCGTACGGGTACACGCCAGAATCCCTGACTTGCCTCCTGCGATGATGAGATGACATTGCGAACTTTGAAACTGAGGCCTGCCACCGAGTAAAAACGAGAGCCAACGGTGTTAAGGTATCACTCAAGGGTTGAGCCGATCACCTTTGAGAGAGCAACTACCAGAAAGTTAGGCGTCGAGATATCTGTGAGTGCTTCATTCCGGCCCGAACGCCATTTCTAGAGGCCTATTGGTCAAGGACGTGACACATAGCGAGCCCGTCAGCGCGGCTGCGTGAAAAGCGCAAAAAAATTGCGAAAGTGCAGAAAAGGCAGCTCCGTAGTCCGCTGACGCAACTGTCATTTAGAGCCTCTGGGTCGCAGCCTGATCCGTCTGCTTCATCTTCCTCCGACATTTAGCTTGCCGGAGCACTCAAAAGCACCAAGCCTCGGCGCGACATGAAAGAACCCGAGAAAGGACTGCCAAAAAAAAAAATTGGGCCGGGGATTTGAAGCACCATCTTGAGTCTTGGCCAGTGACGGCGACTCGGAAAGCTTGGAGAAGCTGCAAAAACCGGATATCATTTTCTCCGTGAGTGGTGATACCCAGTTAGATGATGCCGCACGGAGATGGGAAGCCGTCGTGGAAAGGTCCGAAGCAAAAGAGGCGAGGGCTACCGAGATGATGAACACGATCAAAGAACTGAGAGATGAAATCAGAGAATACCGTGAGAAAGCCGTCAAAATCCACGAAAGAGTCTGAACAAGCGCTTGCCCTGAGTCGAAAACAGACGAAGCCTTGAAGCTTGAGAGTGAGATAACAAGGCTTCATCACCCGGAAGAAAGAGCGTTGAAGGCAACCAAGAACTGGCTTCAGGCGACACCGACAATCCTCGGGGGAAGCGCCAGGTACTGTCTCAATGACGACAGTGACTTGATCGCTTTCACAGCGCCCGCGGAGACGGACATTCTCTTAACGGGCTTCGAGCCTGTTGGCCTGGAACCGTAAGAAAGAACGCCCATGTTACAACTCGATTATCCCAATCTTTGACATGGATGCTCTTTGAAGATTTTGCTGACTCGCAAGTAGGACGAGTTGTCGAGAGACGGGTGTCATCGAACCCGTCGGTATCACGAAAGATCCATCACACGAGCTGTTGGCATCATCAGTATCATCTTCGCCGCCATACTCTTATTTGGAGCCATTACTGGTTTCAATTATGTGACCACTTGGGGCGCAAAACTAGGGATGATCTGCGCATTCACCATCGTTTTCGCTCTGGTCATTGGTCTCATGAAGAGTGCGAAACGAGCCGATATTTTTGCAGCCACGGTAGCGTGAGTACCTGACCGTCAGAACTGTCGAGCCAGCGGATATCACTAATACTTCGTAAATATGCTGCGGTGCTGGTCGTACTTGTAAATAATGGAGACCTATCGGGGAACCAACAATGCTGCCAGGCACCCACGCAGCAATGAAGTCGGCAGCTCAGCGCTCGCTCTGTTTGTGTGAAGACTCGGGAGAGACTTTTGGGAACGGGGCCGATGCGTGTCTACGGATTCGTCCCCACCACGGATCCCGGCTTGGCCGACCGAACATGAACCGGCATCGTGAACTGAATCGGGGAACAGGGGAATCGGAGATCCGTTGCGCCGAGATTGGGCAGGGGCACCTTTTTTTACTTTTTCTTTCTCTCTCCTCTCTCCGTACAGAGCCCATAGATTGCGTTGATGTTTTCTAGGAGCCAATCATCGACCTGTATTAGAGTACGTGGCGCTTGGTACGAGTGGGATCCGATGGTATCCGACGATGTGATTTCAAGCCGAGAAATCCCACCTGAACGGTACGCGGTTTTCGTAAGGATACTCCGACCCGAACCCTGGCTAAAGTTGCCTCCTGTTGCAGAACTGTTGAAGTGACGTGAGTCTTGTGTGACTGACGGCTGACTGGGAAGGGAGGAAGGAGGCGAGCTGGGTTGGCTAGAGAGTGAGACTCCCACATTCGGATGCTCGTGGTGGGGAAAGCCGGCGATTCTGGGACCCGCCGCGGTGGTGGCTCATGAACCTGCATTAGCCAATCGGAAGCCGATCGCAGCAATCGGAAGACTACCCAGGACCCGCAGTAAGGTATTGTAGGGACCTCAGGGAGACCACTACGAAAAAAGGCTTGAAGTGAAAGCAGACGGGAGGCGTTAGACGCAGCAGGAAGCTTTGCTAATGCTGCATCATCACTGTCTGATGCAAGCAGATGCAATGGATGTCTCCTCTGCGACTGCGTAGGGGGTTTTGGCTACCTAGTAGCACAGTCTGGTCAAACAGTTGCGACCTGATGCATGTACCGTACCTAATCTCTCACCTCAGTTTGCTGTAAGTTGAAGCGGTCGACCGACCGATGCAGCTACGAACTTCATTTCACTGGGTTCCTTCACAAAGCAAAGGGGACATCTCTACCTCAACTTACGCAGTACTGCGGTTGCAGGCCAAAGTTTTACCCCCTGTTCAGGTTCTTATGGCTTGAGCTCTTCCCTCAGGTACTTCCTCTCGCTGGTGCTGTTAAGCGATTTTCTAGCTATTCAAAGTTATCTACAAGTAGATCTGTATCCCCACGATACCAGTGTTAGGGGTTAATAAATATACCCATCACACTATGTACTTGCTCAGGTCGGGCATCTGTCGTTTATTCTAATCCCTGCCGCGAGTGACAAGACCTCCCTGCGCGTTTCCCTATCCCTAGTATTCCCAGAAGGAAGACATGAACGCCCATCTGCATCCTCTCTGGAGACGCCCCTCGTCTCGCTTTGGAAGTTGTGTGTTGTTGCGTGCTTGGAAGCATGGCAGCAGCACGTATTATTTGCTCAACGGCCATGGTTGAGGGCAAGAAAAATTACCCCAATTTGCCCCCCCGCCTTTCCAATTGTGACTATGTACATTCCGTGGGTACTGGGAGTGCAGGCGACAAAAAAAAAAAAAAAAAAAAAAAGCTTACTCCCGTCATAATACCCACCTACACTTGCAACTTGCGACCTGCGCACTGGGCGGTCTCTGCGTCCGACCGCGTATCCGACCTTTTTCTCTTTCATTGACCACTGTGCCACAAAAAGCAGAAAGGACGGTGCGAGCGAACAGTGATAGCAGAAGTACTCCGCGGATCCTTGACAAACAGACGAAGAATAATCACAGTACACAGCACCAGGGACGGGACCACCACACCAGACATTCGGTGGTAGGTATTCCCCGTATCGCTCGATATCGCCCTCAGATCCAGCATAGCGCCGACTCCAGCCCTGGCGCTCCTGTCTGCTCCTTGTTCGCTCCTCTGCCTCCCCGTCGAAAACTCAATCTAACGCAGTACACAAATATAACCGGCCAACGCCCCTCTGCCCTACGACCTCCGTCCCCCCCTTGCTCTCCCCCGATTCCGCGCCCGCGCAATCCCCAAACTTCAAACGAACCTCACAGGACTACCAGCGACTGCACCTGCCGTCCAACAATTGCTCTTACTGGCCCAACTTAATACCATTCTGAGCTCTCAGAGCTCGATTCTACCTTTTTACCACCATCGGCCGCGATAACATCGACTTTTATCCACCATGGCGTGGTCAAAGTCGACGCGGATCAGCATCATGCTGGGCATCGATGTCGTATTCTTTCTGGTTGAGTTAATTGTTGGTCAGGCTGTTGGCTCGCTGGCTCTCACTGCGGATGCTTTCCACATGGTACATATCACAGAGTCTGCGCAACCGTTACGTGTGACGCATCGCTAACTGCCACAGCTCAACGACATCATTTCCCTTTGTGTTGGTTTATGGGCTGTCCATCTCGCGAATAAGGCCTCCACCGACAAGTACTCATATGGCGTAAGTCGCCTCGAATCCGAAGCCTGAAGTGACTCGACTGACACTACACCTGCAGTGGCTGCGAGCCGAAATTCTCGGTGCATTCTTCAACGCCGTTTTCTTGATCGCTCTCTGCGTCTCTATCATTCTGGAGGCCATCACCCGATTCCTCGAGCCCCCCGAGATCAACAACCCCATTCTTATCCTTACAGTCGGTTCCTGGGGACTCGCGTCTAACATTGTGGGATTCTTTGTTTTGGGCGGTCACGGTCACTCCCATGGTGGCCACGATCACGGCGACGACGAGCATGACCACGACCACGCTCACGCTCACTCCCATGCTCACGGCCACTCCGACGAGCATGCTGCCGAAGAGGGCCGAGCCACGAACGTAGCCGCTGATGACAACGGCAATGTTGGCGACGTCCTTCCCGAAACTGTTGTTGCTAAAGCCACCGCCGCCCCCGAGACGCCTCGCCGTATTAGGTTCGAGAGAGAATCCGACCCGTCTGGTCGGAACCCGAGCCACGCTTCTGCATCCTCCAAGAGCCAGGACCGTCGCAAGAGCAGTAGTCGCCACCACTCGCGCCTCACGAGCATTGAGGATATCAGCATCTACCCCTCCAGCTTCCGCCAGGAGATCATTGCCGCCAGCCGTCCCCAAGTTGACGGCCAAGAGTCTGCGAGCGAGAGCGAGATCGAGGAGACGGTTGTTGAGGATGGCGATGCCGACGAGGAATCTCCCCTGCTCAAGTCGGGCAACAAGTCCTCTTACACGACCGAGCAATCCCGTGGTCGCTCCTGCGCTAAGCGCCCCAGAAGAGAATCTAGCTTGCATGTTGACCACAACCATAACAAGGAGAGAAAGAAGGCCAAGGGTGGTCATGGCCACGACCACGGCGACATGGGCATGAACGGCATGGTTCTCCACGTCATCGGTGACGCCTTGGGAAATGTTGGCGTGATCGTCACTGCCCTGATTATCTGGCTCACCGACTCACCCTACCGTTTCTATGCCGATCCCGTCGTCTCCTTGGTCATCACCGTCATCATTCTCAAGTCCGCCATTCCCCTGACCAAGGCTACTTCCAAGATTCTTCTGCAAGCCACCCCTGATCACATCGACCTCAACGATATCCGTCAAGACATTCAGCGCCTTCCCGGCGTCGTAAGCTGCCACCACGTTCACATTTGGCAGCTGTCCGACACCAAGATCGTTGCCTCCATGCACGTCCAGGTCAGCTTTCCCATATCTGCAGAGGGCGGCGAGAAGTACATGGAGCTCTCCAAGCGCGCCCGCAAATGCCTTCACGCCTATGGCATCCACTCCGCAACCATTCAACCCGAGTTCTGCGGCGACGAGAATTACCCCGACGACCCGCACGCCCAACGGGCACTGCAGTACGACGGAGCTGCCACTTTTGGCTCACCCAAGCCGGCCTGCCTTCTCGAGTGTGTCGAGGACTGCGTTGGCAAGGGCTGCTGCTCCGGCTCCGAATCGACCGCCGCCGGCAGCGTCCGCAGCAACTCTGCTCATAGCCACGACGGCCACAGCCACAGCCACAGCCACGGCCACGATCACGGACACTCCCACTAATTCATGTCATCGCGGTCCTTCATTAATAACACCATCCTTGTGACCGCGAAAGTTGGATAAGGGCTATATCGGACTTGTGTCATTATTGCGACAATTACAGGCAGGCGGGGCTTTTTTTTTTTTTTTTTTCGGACAATATTGCAGGCGTCAAAGTCTAGCAATCAACCAAAAACCACCGGCGTTTAAGGGACTGGAAAGGGGGATAGAGTACAAACGCGACATACTCAAGGTATTCCGGGACGCAAGCATTGTGTTTTCGAGCAGGGACTGTCACGTTGCAATTTTTTCCCTCCCTTTTTCTCTATGACTTTTGGAAGCAGATTTTCCATATGTAAGCGTGTCAATTCCACATCAGCCAGTCGTTAGATGGCATTGCGATAAAGGAGTGGTATTGCGTCACACGACACGCAAAGCCTGTGTCGCCGGTCCAGGTTCTTCAATGGAGAGAGCCTTGTAAGACTACCAAATTAGTATTTGCGAACGAGCCAGTGGGACATGTGCATGATGTCACTGCCGATTTCGAGACGGACAGCGGCGGACTGACTATCGTGGTTTTCTTTAATCGTGATGATGGCAAATATGTGTTTGCCAGGCCTGGGTTACATATAATTTGAAACGACAAAATTGATACGACGACTCGCCTTGCTGTGATAGGTGGGAGAAAGAAGGAAAAAAAAAGGAAGAAAGCTGTCCTAGGAGAGGTCTGTTCATGTCGGAGCGAACAGCCATCAAAAGTAGTTTGCGGAATCATTATTGTGGTTGATTGTCTAGGACAATCAAGTGAAACTGTGCCGCCAAGCCCAGCAAGAGCCGCATAATGGCTTCCTTTCCGGTCAAAAGCTCCCTCGGCCGCATCCTCGACACCCGCAAAGTTTCCGAGACAAGTCCCATGGTCGGTGGTACATTTGGATCACAAAGCCCAAAGGACTATCGAGGATCGAGGGTATCATTGAAATTTTGCTTTTTTGAAAGAAAAGTAGTTATACACATACTAGCCACCATCAACCATCCATCCCTTGGAAGTGGCATCCTCACAGGCCGGCGCTATCTTTCCCCGTTGAGTGAAGCCGATGTGCTGTGTCCACACTGCCTGGCCCACTCTCTTCCTTCCCTACCTTTCCTTACCTACCTTAGTCCTCCTGTGTCTCCCTTAAACCAACGCCCGATAATGCTGTTGTATGCGGTAATGTCTCGAGGGCGTAAAGCACCGGCCGAGGAAAAGAAAAAGGATAAACCCAAACCCGACCAGTCTGTGCAACCCTGGTAGCGCTTTTTGGGGGAATGAAAGGTCCGCCCTTAATACTATTTCCGATGTTGTCCTCCCACACGAGAAGACTACTCATGTTTTCCTCCGTGTGTTATCTTACTTCGGGGGCATCGAGTTCGATGGCTTCTTGATAACAAGCTTAACGCGCTTCGGCGCAGGTTGACCATCCGCGGGCGGCGGGAATGCTTGCGGCGGAGGAGGCTTAGGTGGAAGGGACGCAGCTGACGGCGGCGGGGGAGGACTAGCTGCCGGCCCTGAGGAGCTTCCGCCAGAAGAGCCAGTGGGCAACGGTTTGCGCGCGGGCTTCGCCATGATGCTGCTATCAGACGGCCCAGGTACCGGAGACGCAGCGGGAGAAGCACGAACGCTGAGAGGGGATGTAGGTTTGCGAGACTTCGCCTGAGATGGCTCTCTTGAAGGTGGCATCTGAGATACTACACCGGCCTTTTTCAGGATCGCCTTCAGGTTAGGGTGCCTAAACCGCACCATCTTGCGGCGCTTCGGAATAGTGCCATCGGGGCGAACGCTCATTTTCGCCTTCTTCAAGACTGGGGATGCGTCGTCAACTCCAGGAACCTTGTCAGGCCGGGGACGCTTGTGGGATTTGCTGTTAGGAGCGTCGGACGAGGGTCCTGGCTGCGGAGTAGAGCGCCCGTTCTGTGCAGCCGTTGAGCCGGCTGATACGACGGGCTTTACAACGGAGGGCTTTGAAACCGCGGGCTTGCCGACAGAGAGCTTTGTGGTCTGCGAGGGTTTCGTAACAGTGGGCTTGACGATTGTCGGCCTCGGAGCCGACGGCTTGGGAGTGCTCTCCTTCCTACTGGTTGATGCCACAATCGAGTCTGCCATTGGCGAGGGAGCCGAGGTCGGCTTAGGGGATTGTACAGCTGGGGATGGTGAAGGGCGCAGAGCAGTTGAGATAGGCCGTGGAGCTGAGGAGGGCAACGGTTTGCTGGACTTAGCAGAGCCACTCTTCATGTTAACGATGAGTCGCTTAGGCTCAGGAGGTTTGACGAGAGGCTGCGCCTGCGGTTGCGGCTGAGGCTCTGGCTCCTTCTCCTTTGGCTTGGCTTGCGGCAAAGCTGTCTTGAAGTAGGATTTGAAGTTGACCATGAACTGTAACGCTTGTTAGACGTGGATGGCGACGTATAAGGAGGATGTGACTTACTCTGCCAGGGTGAGGCTTCACTGGACGAATAGCTCTCCACCGTTTGGGGAAGTTGAGAGTGATCGTCCATCGGTCAGCAACATCAAACATGGCACCACACAACTCGAGGAGTGTGGTCTTTTCAGCACGACCAAGTACGGGCGAGTTCATTGCCCTCCATACCGCTTTCTGAAGTGCCTGCTCATGATCCGAGTACTGATCCTCCATTTCCGTCCTCAAAGATGCAAGTGCAATATCGATATCGTGCTTCCTGTCGAATTGCTTTCTTCGCTCCCGCGTCTGAGCCTCTTGGTCGTGCTCGATTTGGAGTACGTCGCCCTCCAGGGGGGGGCGTGCCGGGAGGTTGGACCGAGACTGCTCGCCAAAGGCCAGGGCAGCCAGACCGGAGCAGAAAATGTTCAGGAGCTTGTCGCGAACAAATGGAGATTTGTCCGTGCTAATGACGGACAGAATCAGACGGAAAACAGGCATCTCCATCATGTAGCCGAGATCAACCAGAGACTCGAACGCCTTGATCCGCACAAGATCGCATGTCTCATCCTGGAGATATTGGATGAAATCCAGGGCGCTCTTGGGAATGACCCCGGCCTTCATTAACTTTCGCCTGCACTCAAGTGCAGTGGTCGTCCAGATGTTTTGATATGAGTTGGCCCACTCATCCATCCTGCGGAAGCGATCGATCTCAACCAAGGCCTCACCGAGAAAATGATGTTCCTCGACAGAAACATCTAAATCCATCGAATCTTCAGACTTCTCTGGTATGAGACTGGTTGCCAAGGCGTCGAGAAGCTTGGCGACATAGAAGTGGTCGGAGTAGGGGTTATTGGCGTTATTGTTATATTGAACCTGGTCCAAGAGAAGCCGTCGCGCCCTTTCGGGGCACTTGCCACGTGAGTCCCGAATTTTGGCGATGGCCATGGGCAACGCACTCTGAACGATGTACTGCTTTTTGTCTGAAAAATCATTCGGCCGAGGCGTCTGAGTATCAGGGTAGCAAAAGAGCTCCGTAAAGGCTTTTAGTAAATGAGTCATGCCAGCCATCGCTGCCTTGTCAGTGGCTTGTCGAGGCAATGTCTCTGCTGCCATGGTTCTGATGCCATGGAAGTAGCGACGATCCACGAGGGTTCTGGTCAAGAATGTTGACACCAACGGATGTGCGACGGACTTTCTGAGGAAGAGCATCGAGTCCTGTTGCGCCACGACATCCCTATCCTGCTGCAACTGCGACACATACATGTAGCTCTGCAGATTAGTCTTCATCTCGCAAGCCCATTCGAAATCAGCGTCCATTCGGATCCATTCGTAAGATTCTTGGTCCATGGCCTTCTCGATCTCAGGGTCCCACTCGGCAAACTCCCATTTCTTCATATCTTCGGCTCCAGTCAACACATCCCCCAGACAATACAACAGAGTTTCTTCGTTGTTGTCCGGATCTGCCGCTGATTGCGCGCTAAGCTTCTCGGTCGCTCGTCTCTTGCGTTTGAGGCGCTTGTACTTAGTGTTGTAAGGAATCTCGAATTTGGCAGCTTTCGCGGCATCTTCTCGAATTTCCACAATGTGTTCGTATGGAGTACCGTCGGCCTCGTGGATTCTTATGGTCATCGGTCCTGTGAACAAGCCAGGGGTATCCTCGGCTTTGACACCATAAAACTTCTCTTTGATAGCGCGCAGGAATTCGGTCTTTTTCAAAACTTGTGCCTCTGTCAACGCCTTGTCCTGTACTTGCCGTATGGTCATTTCCACGCAAAGTCGTTTTTTGTTAAATCTCTGAAAAACATCAAATCGTGGACACCCCGATCCGTAGACCCACTGGTTCCAGAATGCCTCCAGCTTATTTCTAGCGTTCTTCTCACAGACGCGCTGAAACGACTCGGTGTTGATTATCCACTCGCTTTGTTTTTCTCCAATATTGGCTTTGTAGAGAATCCGGGAAATGATACGCGTCAAGTTGGTCTGAGCAGGCGCCTTCATGAGGCGTTTGTCGAGAATGAAGAGCACCAACGGGGCTTTCAGAGTCATGAACTCCATCTCAAAGTCTCCAATGTGTAGGAGATTGCCCAGCTGATGCAATGATGGTCTCTTGATGTCAATATTCACCAGTCGATCTGACATGGCCTTCATCCGGAACCTGTAGTCGTTGTTGCCACACAGCGTCTTCAGGAAGAGGTCGGTCATGTAATAGGCAATGCCAATGACTACCCAAAGATCTTTGCGTGTGTTGGGAAACAGATTGATACCACTCCATTGGGATGCCAGACTGAATACTAATTGTCGGGTGACGTCCACCTCCGTATCGATGATATCTTCGGGGAAGAGGAGGCGGGTGCTAACGAAAGACAGAGACTGCAAAGCCACAGTATTATTGATCATGTCATCCAAAAAGCACATTTTGTAGTTCTCGAAAGGATATCTGGCGAACGTAAGGGTGAAGAAGTCTGCGGCGGCGGCTAGAGCAGCACACGTATTCTGAACCTCAGAGGCTCTGCCCGGCAAGCAGTAGCCGTGGATCTTAAGTGCACTAGCGCCAAGCTTCTCATCGTTCTCCTCGGTGCGGAAATCAGAAAAGAGATCGACGTGCTCGAATGGACCGACCGCGAATCCGATTTTTTGAACAGACACGCGCTTGTCCATGTCGAAGGTCATAATCTTCTTCCGTTCGTCCTGAGGATCCACGATCTCATCTGATAGCGTGCCTGAGCAGACCACCGTCATTTCAAGAAGCTTGTCTTCTTCCGTGAGAGAATACTCTCTATCCGACTTGTGGCTTATGTGGGCTCGTTCCCGATGACCATTTGTATCTCCATTGGACCTCTGTTGGGTGGCTAGCGGCTGCCACAAAGCGTCACCGAGTGTTCTTGGACACTTGACCGCTATTGACCACATAGGCAGTTGTCCGTGATCGTCAATGCAGGGGAAAATACAGGAGGCAGTGCCAGGTTCGATCGAATGTCGTGTGTATGCGTGAGGGTATCTGAGATCGCCGGGGTCGACTCCGACGAATTGAATGCCGTCTCTGACCAGTTTCGTCTTGAAAGGTATCGTCACCTTGTACTCGCGCGCAGCAAAGACGTCGTTATCAAGCGACTCGGAAGTACTCGGATTCATGCTCGAGACGCGAATTTTGAGCGTTGGCCGCTTCGACACTCCTGCTCCTGGCTCTTCCTTGACCTTCTTCAAGTCGCGCAGGTTGACTCGCAGAGCACCGTCCACGGGCGTACAGCCAACCGTTTCTCTATTCTCGGCGGGCACGTCGCTCTGTCGGGTATGTGTGAGGGATCGCATCCGGATCTTCCTTAAGTCGTGATGTTCGGCATTCCAGTTATAGTACTTCGGATACTCCAGTAACTTATACGGATCCGTGTAACTGGCTGAAACTTGCTTAGGTGCACCGACGGGCTGCATGTCCTTGATCACCTGTACCGTAATGTTTTTGACATCGATCTCGGTCTGTCGCGCATCGATTGCGAACTCGTCCACCGGGGCGTTGGACAGAACGGCTATGGTGATATGGGATTTTCCTTCGATCCGCTTCTCGCGAAAATCGAGCTCAAGCTCGACATCTTGTCTAACGACAAAGTATGGGTAGGGCGGCTCGTCTTTGAGAGGAGGGAGATCGTCTTCGGAGTCGCTGCCGACTACTTCCTCCACGGCGGGGGCAGCCGCAGCTGTGTCGAGGGGGTTCATGATGGCCTAATTTGCGCTCGAGACGGCGATGTCGCAGTTGGTCATCAAGGATGTCGACTCGCTCGAACCGATAGAGCCGTTCGAGATGAGGTCGGTCGGGAGAGGCGGTCGAGGAAGGTGCGCCGGCGCGAGGTTCTCAGGTGCGAAATGTGTCGGGGGCCTCAACCATCCTGTAGCTGGGGTCGTCGTCGTTGTCGTTGCGCCAGGTTGGAGATTTGTTTGGGACAACGCCAGCAAGGTATAAACGAAAAAAAATAAGTGTGTGAGATTAAGTCTTTCCCGTGCAGAGGGGGTAAAAAGGCTGCTGGTATGGTTTGCGGCGATATCGACAAAGACGGGGCGGCCTGAGAGAAGCTGCTACGACGACCAAACACAAATCTTGAGGTCGATAGGCGTTGGTTCCTTACCTCAGGTCGTTCCTTCCATGGTCAGCGCGTCCACGGTTCGCCGCGACAGCGCCTACCAGAGATGGAGCTGCCGGAGCCACCTGGGCTCTTGCGTCGTCGTCAGTGGACCTCTATGGATTTTGCTTACATAACTCGGACGTGCTTTCTTGAGGGGCTGGGAGCTAGCAGCAGCCTGGCCTGTGCTCGTGCTCGGGCCTGAGGTGTCTTCGCTGAACAGAAACCCGAGTTTAACTGGGTCAAGACTTCCTCCGCCAGTTCTTGGTGTCTCCCTCTGAACCACCTTTGGGCAACGGACGATTACAACACACACTTGAGTACTTTACTCTTCTTTGGCCTCACAATTGTCTCGAAATGAAACTGCGCCTTGAATTGATATTTTGCGACACCATTGGTTCGAAATTATACGCTTGTTTTCCAGCCATGCCACTTTACAGTCTACAATGAATAATGTTACAACAAAAGTATCGCGCCCTTCAGATGCAGCCTCTGAGAACTGGAAGAGACAGACACACGATCTCACACCATTACCCCCGGCTACCCGATGAAGAAAATCTCAGTGCCTGCCTCGACGGTCGCGGCGCCTCTTTCTCGCCTGCATCTTCAACGTCTCCTCGTCACGAAACTCTTCAGGGAGATCGAAATCGACCTCGGGTATCTCTGGTATCGGATGTCCCCATGCCACCACTTTGCGACCCGCCCTTCTATGCCGGTGCAAGGCAGCATCTCGCTCGTACCTCTTTTTGAAGAATGACTTAAACTCCTTTGGGGGTTCCGGCCTCGGAGGCGGCCGAGGGTGTGGTGCCGCCCTTGGCCGCTTCTTACTATTCTTTGCTCCTGTTGACCTCGGCGAGGCTTCTTCGCGAAGCTGCCTGGTCGCGGATTCATCGTCAGAATGGCCTGGTGGATCCCCGTCGCTGATGTTGCCAGTTTCATCATCGTTCTCTTCCTCATCGTCACTCGTGACTGCCAACGAATCGTCTTCACTCGTCTCTTCAGCCTCGGCCTTCTCGGCAAGGGCACGATCCTTTTCAGCCTTGCGACGCTTCTCTTCTAAGCTCCATTGACGAAATCTTTCGAGAATAGCCTGACAGCCTTTGACAAAATGCTGTCGCGCGGGCTCGTATTGCTTCTTTCGACTTTCTGTTATTCCACTGACACCCATGACTCGCAACCAGTCATGGCCTTGCAGGCCACCCAGCAGACGGGCGATCTGATCCTTCTCATGCTGAGCCCGACCGCGTTCCGTGTTGCGAATGGATTTCTCCAGTCTCTCAGCCCTCTTGTGTGACGGTAGGAAAGATGCATCTGGCAGAGGATCCTCAACAGGTTCTCTGTTGGGGGAGATGCCGAGAAAATCAAAGTCTATTCGCTGGGCGTCAACAAGGTCGGTGAACAATGCATCACCATATCCACGGACGGGCACTTTGGGTGCCGTCGTCGAGGCATCGTTAGGCGCACTGGGGTCCGCACTAGTAAAGGCAAGGCCTGGTGCCGGTTGAAGGCGTGTGGGGTTCGAATCAAAAATGACTATCGGGGTGTCGATATTCAACAAATCTAGAGGCCAAGTGTCAGTAAGCGCACCACAAACGAATGGCTGTTTAGATCCAGAGAGGGCGAGATGGCAGAATGAGGAGTGCATACGTTGTTCTTTGGGATCGTTTCCGATGACCTCGTCATACTCGGGGAAATATGCTGACAGCTCGCTCTTGAAACGAGTCGCCTCTTGAGAGCGCAACTTGCGGCCCCCCTCCTTTGTGTGGGTATCGACCTCGCGGGACTGCAAACGATCCAACTCATGTTTGATGCCGCTGATGACCTTTTCTCGATGTTTTGTCAACTGAGACGCATTGTCGGTCGCGGAAGCCGAAGTGTCGTTCAGGGGATGCACTGTAGCGGCGTGTTGAGCGGGTTGTTTCAGGGTCGACTTCGCTAGAGGGGCATTAGGCGCCTGAGGCGTCGTCGTGGTCGGTTGCGAAGTTGGGGTGACGTTGGGGGTGGGAGTCGCGTTCGCAACAGCGGGCTTGACGGGGTGAGGAGCGGGTTTAATCAGAATTTCGATGCTTGACCGCGGTCGCTTCGCCTTGGGATGGTCGAAATCGACGAGGTCTGCCTTCTCGAGCGGCCGTTTGGTGCGACTAGGCAGCTGGTGGTGGTAGGCGGAGATGTTTTGGGTGTTGGCGCGCGTCACAGTGTTCGAGTTCGCGGCGGCAGCGAGGGCCTGGACGTGACGGGAATGGGGTTGAAGCTGCTGAAGGACTTCAATGTTCGCCCTCCTGGTGGAGCGCGTGAGGGAGGCCATTGGCGACGATTGAATAGCCATTCATTGTTATTCCGTCGGATCGTCGCGAGCGCGATTGACGTGTCGATCGAGGAATTTTTCTTTTTTCGCCCGCTGGCTGCTGCGCTTTTTCGTCTCGTGTCCTCGTTGATGCGATGGGATGCGGAAAGTGTCTGCTTCTGCTTCTGCTTCTGCTTCTGTCAGGATTTGGGGGTGGTTGTTTTCACGTTCTTCGGGGGGCTCGCTGCCAATTTGCACTGTCCGTTTGCTGGGCGCATCGTCCACTGCGAGTGCCGTGAGTGCTTGTCTGGCCAGTGTTTGCGTCCCGCCACGGGGATGCCTGCCTCTGGTAAACGCCCTCTGAACAGAGGGGGTGGCCACTGTGATCACAGTGGCTCGATGCCATCGGCGATACCGAAGGAGGGGGAAGGTGCTTCCGCGGTACTTTCTCTTACACCCAAATATTGGTTTCGTGGGATGTACACTTGCACTTACCATCAACCGCATTGGGTGAGGAGGACAGGTGAACCTGACCTCATTTCTCTCTCCCTTTCTTCCCCTGAACTGATTTTCTGCCCGCCATGGAACGCAACGTCAATGCCTTGTTCTGAAATCGATGGTCCCAAGGCCAAGAGCCAGTAGGTAGGGCGTTCGATACTGAGCCGCATTTTGCGGCGGCTTTCAGCGATCGGAGTCATTCGTGTTCTCCTACGCCTTTCGTCGTCATTACATCATCCCTTTTTCCATCAACATATCCAGCAGCCAGCGTCTCCATTATATTTCCTCAGGGTTGAGGCAACTCCGAACCATCACGACAAATAGTTCAATATCCCGAGTAAATATCTGAGGCAACTGAGCGGTCGTGGCGTACTGTACTGAGACCTCTCCTGAGAATACAAGCAAGCCTCATCCGCAGGCTGCGAAGTACGCCAATAGCAACAAGCATCACCAAATAAGATTTCACTTGTCAGCTCTAGAGTGAGAGAGGGTTGTTAAATGAGAGATTGTAACGAAACTCGCCGGGCCTCATTCGTGCCTACTCAGCTTCCCTCTTAGGTATTTGCGATGAAAGTTCAGGGTATCACCTGCGAGAACATTTGTGAAATTGCCAATTTTTCTGATTTCTTCTAACATGGCAAGTGCTTGAGGAAGCCGGTCTCATAGCCATCTACGACTTTAGAAGTCGGACTCACTATCTTGGCCGTTCGCCCTGCTCTCGGTTGCTACATCATCTCAATCTCCTCCAGGAGTAACCTTGCCCATTTCCTGATAACCCAAGATCTGGCTGGCAAAGGTATTCCGAGCGACTCCCTCATATCAGTAGCAAAGAGGGGGCTGATAGATGACCAACCGCCTGAACTTCCTTCTCCCATCGCCCGTTGAGACAGCAAACTCGCGCAACACCGAAGCCGCGAGGCCTCGCAAAGTGAGCCGTCAATAAGCGCCCCAAATGCGTCTCTATCGATACGGTAGTGCCTAGCTTTCTCAGCAGGAACTCCGGCTCCTAATTGGAGGAATCATGTGAAGTGATGGGACGATATGCTTCGTTCAATTTCAGTGTTGACTCTGTAAGGCGTGCTGAGACTCGGCAGTCTCCTGGGTTGCAAAACACAAAGCCTTTCGGGTCGCGAATACGTTTTGTGGTCGGTGAACTAAATCTGCAAGTTGACAGTATAACGTCTATTGTGTCAACGTATGGATCAGTTTATTCGAAATTGCCAGAGGCGAGTGAACTTCTGACTTGTATAGTTCGCGCAACTCTACTTCAGGACACAATAGTCTTGAGGATTCGAGATCAAATACACGTATCTTCCTCGACCTTGATGAAGTATGTGGTGATTCAAAATCCTACTGTTCACTATCTAGCACGCTGATCGATCACCATCGGCCGTGAAGCACTCGCTTCTACGCCTTGTTGTGAGGCAAATTCTAGACGAAAGCCCTTCACCGGGTCAGGTCAAAGACGCTACTGTCTTTCTTCAGCTGATCATTATTATTATTATTTGGTGCAAAGACGAGAATCGCTAATAATATCTGCCACAGATCTAGATTATCGTGGGAAAGCGGAGTGGACATGAGATTTGAATTGGAATATATGTATTCCCGTCGAAATGCAAACATTTGTGTCGTTTAATAGTTTTACCGAGCGGTCTGGGTTTGGACCGGAAACGGCGATTAGACCATGACCACAAAGCGTTAGAGAAGATGGATTGATCTGCTTGAGAAAGACTCATGTCATACGGTGGATCAGCTCACTGAATTAAAGTTGGCTCTACGAAGCGACTTTGAATCTTGACGGGATGAGCATTCCTTTTTTTTTCTCTATTGCGCAAGGAGAGATCCAAATCCAGACTGCCGTTGGTAAGACAGATTATGCACCAGATGTCGCAGCCACAGCTGATATAGCGAGAACACAACTTTTGTAGTTTGTGGAAATTCCAGTCATTGACGATCACTTAGAGACGGAGACGGGAGGTCTAGAGCATTCAGATACTTGGATAGTCTGTAGAGGCTCTCAACCATGAAACGAGCCTTGAGTCTCTGCTTCTCGATGTTTGTTTGCGGGTCCATCAGAGATGACTGAGAACAGCCAATTCCATAAACCTCCAATATTCCTTGATCGATCCACTCGTTCACACGGGAGTTCCCTGAATCCTATTGGACCGGGATACAGGCATATTGCGGACAGCGTACTCAAGGAGCGCTTCATGATAGGTCTTTCTGGTCCTGGTTCTAGTAGCATTTACTTCTTCACAATTATTGTTTGGGATTTCATTGCTGGGATCTTATATGCCAGACACCTGAAATTTCAGTGAGGCATCCTTTGACGATGCTAACTAATATGGCTCTTACCTCAACTTCAACCAGCATTACCGTCCCACTTGGTGTTTTGCTATGAGACATGTTATACTGCTGCTGTCCCTTGCCTCCGGATAATTTTACGGCCATGGCACAATGTTTATTGTTCTCGTGCCTCTTGCCCTGGGCCAGATTTGAGTTCTCCAACATCTCGAAGCCGAGTCTGTCGGAATTTGCAATAATTGGCTGTTGATCAGAGTGGCCTGAGCTGTTCCTGGTGCTCCACGAAACATAAGTCAACTGAAAACAACATCAGCAAGGGACGTATCTAACGGTATCACCAGCATCAAAGTGCGACGTCACAACCTATAGCGTGCGTGGGAGACGAATGAAAGATTGACCAATATACTCAAGGCTTTACATCAAAGCAACGCGCGTACGCTGAACTGTCCAAGTTAAATCATTTTCAAGTTCATACAGATCTTGAAAATCAATCATTCTTTGGAATACTGAATATATCGAGACGAACCGGAACAGACAATAGACTTGCGGAGGCCACACTTACAGGCCATGCAAGTCATGCGTGACGTTGAACCAAGAAAGGGGGTCATGTCGTTGACTCAATGACAAACCCACGGCTGACCACTCACTTCATACATATTTCCGGTTGTTTTCACAAAGACTGGGTGAACATGACAATGCTATTAAAATATCTCGGTGAGGCACATCGTTCCCTCCAAGCGGATAGCATATGTAGTTTAGAGCGCCGTCAGCCAGAGTGTTTCTCAGATCCTGCTTCATACCTTGTGTGCATATTGATGAGCATTAATCCACTACAGTTGTGCCAAGATTATAATCGCAGGTATTCAGTTGGTGACTGGTCCCTTTTTTTTTTCTTTCTGTGAAGACCCATCCTTGGCCAACTAAGGAATATGGGCACTCGCGAACTTGGTGACGAACAGCGGAGGCGAAGTCGAGACTGGCATCAACAAAGGAGGATTAGTGCGTCGCCGGTAGACTTTAATCCGATAATCTGCTTATACGCGATAGCCACCAACGTCGTCGCAGGCAAGAAAAAGTGCGCAACGTGAATCAGATATTGCCGACACATTGTTCTTCGATTTCAATGCTGAAGCTCATGGAACTTCAAGTTGACTTCACATTATGCAAAGGAGCTCTATCGCCCTCTTAAAAAGTTATAGTAGCTGTAACGTGGTCCTGCCATGCCATATCCACGGCATGCTCACCTCAAGCGCCGAAAAGTAAAGAACAATAGCGCATGCAATGTTGAAATTGGGATCAGCCTCCCGCAACGCCGACTTCCATGCAAAATAAGCTCAATCATATCCCGCTCGTCCGTGGCGAGACGTGCTGTAATTCGTTTACCCAAGAAATCTCCACTCCTCTTTCTTCTCTGTTACATCGCCATCACCACTCTTCCGTACGAGTTGGTTACTGGTGTTGAACCCCCTCTCACCTAGTCTTGACTAGAGTAAGAGTCGATTTTACTCCTTTTTGAAACCATTTGCGGCACCGTTGAGAATCGGTCCAGTCTTAGCAGCCTGAAGAGCTTGCTTGTTCGCGAGCTGCTTCTCCTTGGGGATTGTCAGGGCGTTGATGCCGAGGAAGTTGCAAATGCTTGTAATGACGAGGTATGCCCAGCGGAAGTAGACGATAGCAGAGAAGATGAAATAGCCGTATAGATAGTACAGCTCGGTCTGTGCGCTGATGGCAGAGATTCCAATGACTGGAAGGTTAGCGAGACAAGCACCGCCAACGAGGGGCACAAGCATGACGGTCCAGTAGGGAAAAGGCTGCTTCGTCAGGTGAGCGAGAATCATCTTCGTGGTCAAGCGGCCGAAGACGAATGACATGGTCAGGCAGAAGAGCACTAGGTGGTTCTCGCTGCGGAGTGACGTGTAAGGCGAGTAAATCCATGCGCCAATAGCGAGGGTAAACACGGCCATAGGCGTCCATTCTAAAAAGACGGCGGCAACAGGCTCGCCGCGCGCACGGCGCGCCTTGATGACGTGAAGCACGCAGAAAGGGATATGAGTCGCGAAGAGCGAGAAAACAATCATTCCGATCCAAATGTCACGAATGGAAGTGTCACCCATCAGATGGGCAAAGCCGAAGGTATACTGCTCATGGCCCTCGCCGAGAAGCTTGATGATGGGCTGTGTCCAGATGCCAGGTCCATAGATACCAGAAACAACCATGACGCTGCAGGCAATGAGGATACCCTCCGTAGGTCCGTTGATTCTGCCAAGGTATAGGGTGTGGGTGTGGTACGTCTCCCAAGTCGAGAAGAACATGGGTAGGCAAGGCACGAGAGCAGTGAAGACGCCAGACTTGGAGCAGCCGAGACCCATGGCGGCGGTCTCAAGCAGACTGGCCAAGGTGCAGTTAAGAGAGTCGATACCATGGTCGAAGAGCTCGCCGAGCCCGCTCGAGGTTCCGGTGCGACGCGCCTGCTTGCCATCAAGATTGTCCATGGTCTGGTACATGAACAGACCGAGAGCGAAGCTGTAGTACAGCCATGATGGCCCCTGAGGAGTGTAAGCAGATGCTCGCAATGTCCCCAAAATTCTCCCAAATGTATGTCTTGACGTACCGGTCCCACCAAGTCGGGCATGAAGGCAACCAAAAGACCAATGTTTCCCAGAATAAAAAAGAAGCCCAGCAGCGTCACCATGTTCGGGGCCAGCCATAGCGGCAAGAGCTCGACAGCGGCGTTCCACTGTAATGGCAAGGGTTAGCTAACTGTCGTTGGGACCGCGCGCGCGCTTGATGGTTGGGTGGCTAAAGCCGCTCGGATGACGCGGGGCACAAGGTAGAAGGGGATATCGACGGAGGGGCTACGCACGTATGGGCGGAGGATGTAGTTGGAGATGGGCGACTTGTCGACGGCGGCGTATTTGTAGGACTTGAGATGGATGAGGGCATCGTCCGAGATGCATTCGGCGGCAGCCGACCCTGTTCATAAGAAGCCATCGTGTTAGCAAGCATTATCGGGTGAGAAAGAAACTCCGCCATAGCTCTTTATGGGGAGGTTGCCGTCATCAATTCTAGGCGCAACATTCCGCGGAGCTCAGCTTCAGCAAAGTGCCCAGCCTAGATCTTCCCAAGGGAGGTGACGGGGGAGGTTCGTGCTTACTTTCAGAGGTCTTAGTGCCCATTCTGAAGAATTGCGTCAGAGGCAGCATCAAGCAAGTCTGGAATGGCGAATGTGAGTAAGTGACTGCTGTGGGGGTTTGGCAGGTAACGTCGGGGAGGAGGGGAGGAAGAGTTGAAGGACCAAGAGCAAGAGGAGCAGGGTGGATTTGGCAGAGGGTCTTCGGCGGGGGGTTTCTGAGATATCTATAGGTGGCACGGGACGAATGCTAAAGGACAAGGTACCTTAGGTGCGCGCGGTTTCTACCGCAAAAAGAGACCAGTGCATGCAAAAGTTGGGATCGAAAGGAAAAGGACGGTTGGCAGTCGCAGTAGGCCACCTTACTGAGTTCGCATCATCGACGGTGCTGGCCGTTAATTTTTAGGGGGAGAAAACGACCGGGTGGTCGGTCGCCTGCACCCCAGCTCCCATTTGGCATTGCAATTTGGGTGGCCTGGTCCACCAGAGGTGGATGAAAAGTTGGGAAAGGCGGTTGTGCGGTTGCGAGCAGCCACAATCCAGCCTAGAAAACAGTGAATGACAGGTCCAAGAGGCAAGATGCGGCGAAGGCACCAGGAGTCTGGGCTGGGCGCAGCGGCCGGGGCGGGAAGGGGAGCAGGAGCCTCAATGCCGTAGGTACATCATCAGCCTGGGCAACTGCAACTGCAACTGCAAGCACGGTCAACTGGTAGTCATTCCACCTCCACTGGCAGGTGCAACATACCCCACGTCTGGATGGAAATGTACCTAACTACCTTAAGGTACACGTAGATGCTAATTGGAAGCCAGAAAGAAGGTCGTGATTCCTCCTCCGACGACAATTTTCTTGGTGTCCTCCCAAACCATCGCCTTACCTAATCCTCACATCACCCACCACCACGGAAGACCAACACCATCTTCTAATGTTTCCTGATCGCTTCCCAGTTTCCCCTGCAGCAAATCACTCACTCAAGGTGCCTCCAACACGAATCACAAGCCGACAACGACGACCCTGCCACAACGTCCGTCCAATGATCTCTCCGTGCCCGCCCCCGCTCCATCTCGGCGATTCAACAAAAAAAAAAAAGAGGTCCTCGGGACCCTATCAGAACATGCGCTCTTATGCCCCAAGCTCCTCACCCGGTTTTTTTTTTTTTCTCCTGCCAGCTACTCGAGAACTTCGCTGCGAAAAGCCCGAGAGCGAAACTGTAAGACAGAGACAATATACATGCGAGGATGGGAGGAGTAGTGCGGATGCGATTGTTGTTATGCGCTCTTGTCATTGGGCTGTTTTGGGGACACTTAAAGACCCTAAGGCAGCTCGAAGGGCCTTGCAGCTTTGAAATTATTAGAAAATCAACGCGATTAACATGTGAGAATCCATCTCGCTTGCACTGCCGTCAACGGCGCTACTTCACATGATTTCTCGGAGGAGCTACGGCGCGCGTCGTTGAAGTGCCTTCGCGCCCACGACTTACACAACCGCCGGCCCATTGTACTTACCGATGTCTCTGAGAATTTTGCACGGGCAAAAAACAAGGCCAGCCGATTTCAAATCAGATCATCCAAAATTCGGTTCCCCGAAAGAATAACTATAGAGAAAAACCATTGGTTGACTGATCACGTCGTAACCCTGGCTTCCCAGCCTCACGTACTTCAGCCTCAATGGTGCGAAGGGCGGACCCCATTGGATCTGGATCGGGCCCGGCCTGGCCGCCACGCTGGTCCCCGTGACCCGACCCGCCCCGATCGCCTGGCACAGGACTTGCATGTGGCACAAATCTTGCTCCCCGTTCTCAACGATGATGAACCAGGCATCCTAGTTTACCAGCTTCTGATTGGCGCCCGCCACGCCGTCACCATCCCCCGCCAGTCAATTCGTTCGTCCTTTGTCCATTGTTCCGCGCATGCGTCGGTTTGACAACCCCGACCACGTTTAATAGTTCCTCTCGCAACATCGGAGCTATCGCCTTGCGGAAACGCATCTAACGTGAACCACGTCACGGGACGATGGGACGAACTAGGAACATGTTCTCGTGCCCAGCCCTCCAGATAAGACGCTTTGCTACTCTGCAGTAGCCCGCTTCTTCGAATATACCGCGGGCAAGGATGTCACTTTACCCAGCAACAAGCTTGTGAGAGCTTCAGTAAGGAGGCTCCTCATCGGTAGCTGGACCGTTTCAATCAACAAGATCCAATCACTTGTATCACACCTTTGGCAGAGCACGTATTGATCTTTTGGAGCCGTTACCTAACAAGGCCCGCTTATTCTTTCTTTTCATTGACCACGAGCCTTTTTTGAACTAAAGCGTTGAATGACAAACATTCCTCCATCCCTTCTTTCATCGTTGTTGAGTTCTGCTCGATGATATTACAAGACATTAAGATGTTTTTGGTTGTCCCAAGATTTTGCCCAACCACTCCGTATGTTGAAAAAATGCCGCTAGGAGGGAACAGACTTCCCCTCGCCTTATGAACGCCGAGCATGTGAAATAGTTTGTGTAAGAGGGTATTGCAAAACAAGGAGTGGACGAGACAGAACACACAGCCACCATGTACCCTCCTTCAACTTTCCCAAATCTCATCACCTGTCTGACGAGCCGTTGATCGCGCAAGGTCCATCATTTACAGCAGGAGAGCCACACCGCCGAGCAAGCTGCCCACGAGAACAGCGAAGCCGACATCGCGGCCCATTCCCAGGGCTACGGCGCCGGAAGTACCGCTACCGCTGCCGCTGTCATCGCCGGCCATGCCGGTGAAGATAGCACCACTAGTCTGGGTCGAGGAAGCCGTCGCAGTCGTGGGGGTGGTGGTCTTATTCTCGCGGGTGGGGTTGGTAGCTCCACAAGGGTTGTCCTCACGACACCGGGAAGCGCACTCGTTGGCGCCCAGACCGCAGTCCTTCACGCATTGGTTGCCGTACTCCTGGCAGACGTGGTAGGGGAGCGTAAGAGAGTACTCGGTCATGTTGGGCTGTTTGCCATCGCCGCAGATGCAGCCATATGTGAGAGAGTTCTATTTATTGCAACGTCAGCCGCTGTGCTACTCAACGATCAAGTTTCACGCAGCAAGTACTTACGTAGTCACAATCGTTGACCAGGGTCGTTCTGGGCTCGACTTGTTGGCATATGATGGGGCAGGTATTCGTCTCATCTTGGCACCAGGACTCTGCAGGTTCTCGTCAGCATGAAAATCCCCAGCTCCGACAACCGACCTGCAACCGGGATATGAACTACGTACTTCTTGTGGCCAAAGGAACCGACTTGGGGTCGATAACGTAGTCAGCCTGGGCGGAGGCGACGAAGGCCGCAGCAACGGCGAAGAGAGTGCTCTTGAACGAGGGCATAGTGTTGGATGTGTGTGCGCGTTCGAGTCGAGGTGTTCTTGTGGACAAAAAGCGAGCTCGAAGGTTCGGGAAATATCGAATTCAAATAGTGTTACCGAACAAGCTGTGCGTCTCCTGGTCAGCAAAGGTGCATGTTTGTCGACGATGGACTCCGTCCTGCATTCCAGAACTCCCTCACAGCCTCACAGCTCCACCGGGCTCCGGTAGCTGTTTGGGCTGCACATGGCTAGGAAGGGTGTTGTGATGAGGCAGGCGTCAGGAATGGGCATTCGACTTACACACACTAAGGGGGTTTGACTCGGGAGCCGTTGGTGACGAAAAAAGCCGTATTTCCGAGAACGTATTAGTAGCGAGGGGCCGGCGGGCTGTTCTTGAAAGCTGCACAGAAGAAATCAACAGAGAATCTCCTGTATGAACGAGTGCAAGAGATTATATGTGCAAAGGGGCTATACACAGAGGTAGAAGAAACTCAACTGTGTAACGAGAGATAAGACACGGGCTGCAGAGGAGGGGAAGGAGGAGAGAAGGGAGAAGAAGTACGAATGGTAGCGAGGACGGTGACGGGTTCATACGAAGCAAAACTCGAGTGCTCCGTAGCGTTAGCCGTACGTTGGCTAAGGAGGGCCCGTGGAGGGGAGCCAAGCGGAACATGGTTTCCGTATGGAGGAGGGCATTTCCTAGGCCTGGCCAGGCCAGACATCGGGACCTTCTTCCTCTCCAAGGTCCAAAATAAAGGAGGCCCGGGGGTCCCTGGAGCACAACGCCACGGGCACCGGGCTTGCGATATCAAATGGAGAGAATAGGTGCAATTGGGTTTAGCTCAGTCTCCACGCCAGCCACCCGGCGTATTTCCTGCTGGTGGTCAGGACCAGGTTTCTTCGAGGTCTGTTCGCCGACTGCCAATCACGATGCCGAATTGTCTTCAAATGGAGACGTGCCATCGAGGGTTGAGAGTGTGACCGTAAACTCGTGGAGTCACCATTTGGGGTCCATTGCAGCGGTGCTTCTGCCGACTTCTCCATATCGTTGGTTAGGATTTCGTGTTCTTAGGTTAAAAGAATTAAGTTTCTCAGAGAGGCCTGAGCCGTGGTCTGTAGATAACCTCCGTTTCAGCAAGCTGTTCTTGAATTCCTCCCTTGTACCTTAGCAGGAGCAGGTAACAGTGACCCGCCCACAACAGAACCAAAGATAACCCTAGAGTGCCAATCCCTCAATTTCAAGCAGGTCGGTCTGCCAGGAGTCCAGCAGCCGTGGCGGCCTGCCATGCTAGGGTGATATTTTCTTGGGGTTGGTCCAGGGTCGTACAGGGCTTCTTGGTGTTTTTTTTTGTGTGGAGTTTGAGGCTTAGTGGAGGATGGAAGGGTTCGGTGGTCTTCTGGGCAGGGATCAGACGGGATTCCTCTGCAGTAGCACCGATGGCACTAAAATGTGCTAGTATTGTTTTTGCCCGCTCCGCAGACGAGATCGGGTGTCTATTGTTGCCCGGAGATGAATCTCCTCTCCACAAAGCGACACCCAATGCTCACTACCGCTGTACTGCGGGTGGTGTTGTGGTGCTCCTCTACCGCGCTGGCACTGCATCTGACTGAGATGTTCGCGAGTCTCGGTATGTCCAGTCGAGAGGAGAGGTCTGACTTCCCTTGCTTCGGCTCGTCAATTTGCTGCCGTGGACCGGATCTAGATGAAAAGAGCCGGCTTGGCCGTCCATCGCCATCTGTGAACGATCAGCGATCCGCCCGCTAACGGCCATGCCCAATCCATGGTCAATTCCAACCTCGCTGTGACGCCGTCCAAGCTGTGCATTCGAGAAGGAAGGAAGAGTCAGCGTCAGCACAGCATTGCTGCGCATGCCCGTATTTCGTGCGGCTAGGAACCCATTGACGACTCATCCGTGTCTGACTGTCGGTGAAATCGAACCGTCGAATCGCCTCTCTCTCAATCCACTCCCCGAATTCGAGACCTTGCCAAACCGCTCAAAATCAGTCAAATTCCCACTCGACTGCCACTTTTGCAGGTCGGATGACCGGCCCCATAGTTGGTTACGAGGTTGCAGAACAGACTGGGTTTGTCTTGCTCTCCATAAAAATAGCAAAAGCGGTGGGCAGTTTTTTTTTTCTTCTGGTGCCTTTTTTGCCACCCATGTTCAGCCACATGGGGGTAATTACACTTTATCACATAAGTTTAACCCATATAGCGGTGGGCAGTTTTGACGGTCTTAGAAGCCAAAGCTCTCTGTACATCCCGGCTTGCCAGGCCCTGCTGGACGGGTGTCGTGCACCAATAGGACCCTAATTCGGTCTCCCCTCGGAACACGACTTTACGAGACCACCTCCGCCTGCAAGCCGCAACTTCTGCAAGACAGGAGGCGTTTGTGCCCGTCTATCCTACGGAATGGCCTCCTATTGTCCCAACCGCCGACATTTCTCAGCCGTCGACAACACCACTTGCCGTACTGATATCGATGTTCACGGCGTCCCACTGGAATGATCGCCACTCGTATTCTGCAGTCCTACGCCCTCACCCAGGGCGCTGTGCAGGCCGTCGACGCAGCTAGTTCTGCATGCTAGAGAGCCTTGGCCCTTGGCGAAGCGACTGTTTTGAAATGTGACACATTGTATCAAAAGGATTGATAGCGACGAGGTCGGTGAACGAGGTGGCTGGCCACGTCCGGGTTGTAGGTGTTCGAGTGGTGTCGTTAGTGACAGCCTCGAGCCGTCCAAATTCTACCACAAGCCCGCGTGGTCGTTCCTCTAAACAACGTCAGGCCAGGCGTTGACACGAAATGGCCGCTCATGCGAAGATAGTCGGCGGACGTCATGAAGACACTGTCGTAACAGCTACGAGCGTCGAGCCCCAAAGATGCCGCCACAACTGGATGTGTCAAGCTGTCAACAAATTCCGCCCACGCAGTCCATCTTTGATCATCGTTAGCTTATCGCCTCATACGATGAACTTCGGGATGCAGTCCTTCAAGTCAACGTAGAGTGCGGTGACTTTAAGTAACGAGAAAGATCGCTAGCCGCCAATAAGAGCGCATCGGGATCCACGACGTGGAAATCGGAATCGAAGCCAGAAACATCCTGGTCAGCAGGACGCACCAATCGAGCCCTCTGCCTCCACTTCAGGGTCTTGGTTCTGCATTCTGCAGCTTCGTATCCGCACCGATGATTTGGACCGAGATACGATGGCGCGGGGAAGCAGCGCTTGCGTCGAGAAGGTATCATTGGTTTATGTCTGCCGGTGTTTCCCATCACCCTCCCAAAGCGCCATAACCGGATTTTTGTTATGCCCTGGTCAATCGTCAGTGTCATCTCGGGAGACTTAGATTGGTCTTTTTAAGCCCCAGGTCCAGTGTTGGGTCTCAGTGGAGAGAGCGATCAAGCGTGCCGTGAAATGTTGAACTGAGTGTTTCCTTCGTCGGATGATGCCACTGTCTCTGGATTTTCGAGGGTCGTGCTCGGTGTCCCATGGCTCATTCTGAGTCTTCCAGTTCAAGGTTTTGATCAAAATCGTCAAGGTAGTCAGTAACTACTGCTAAGTTTTTATTCATCATTCGGCGTGGAAAAGGCCCCATTTTTTTGCGGACATAAAGGTTACTAACTAAGAGGGTCGTGCTCTCTTCGTGGTACACATTGATCGCCCCTATAGGTAGGATGGCGATTGGCAGAAGCTATAACACGTACCGGGAACGATGATTCGAAGAGTGAATTGAAAGGGGGCACATTTAAAGATCGAGACACTTCAGGTAAGGTAGTAGCTGAGTTGAGATATGTAGCAAGAAGTCGTCCTTTATTCTGCAGCTCCATCTGGACACTCTCGTCCAGTAGCACCTGCCAAAGCCTGGGTATCACCGCGAACATAGTAAATTGGATTCGACTGCTTTGCCAAACTTACCTAAGCAAGATGTACCTTCGGAAAGGGTCATCCCTTCATCAAGAGGGGAAGAACGTTTCTTAAGGTTGAGTGCACGCCTGCACGTAATAGTATGGTAGGTGCGTCCTGCTTCCTAGCTCATGTGGAAAAAATGCTGTTTTGTTGATATCGCGAGAACAAACCGCAGATAACCTCCTCTCCAGTTGCTCGACCAGTGAACACAAGTATTCGGCGCAGGCAATGACAGTCGCTTGTTTTACTTCCTGCTCTTCCCATCTCTACCTTACAGCAGAGACGGCCCGACCAAATTGCCGCCCGCGCGTCACGTTGCGGACCTCGTAGACGCGGGACGCGAGCCAAGTAGTCGATTTGCACAGCCACGCGGACCTAAAGCAGCCCAAACGGACCGGAGTCCTAGAAGCGCCCCGAGACAATCCTTCCCTTTTCTAAGACTTGTGATATCGTCAATACGTCACATATTATCACACCACGAGACACGCGGACTTTTGCACCCGCGCAAAACCACCAAACCGCAATCCTCACGAACCGCGCCGCAATAGCAATTGAGAACGCGATACTTTCGGCGCCCCTTTCATGAGGTAGCGGCCGGGCCGCACATGGATTCATGGACTCTGCGATTGAACCCCAGTTCCGCACAAGTGGCACCATTCTCGGCAGTGGGCTGAACGGCGACCACCCGAAAGCTTCTCCCAAGGTCACGAACGGGACCATTGCGGACTTGTTGTCCCGCCAAAACAACGATGCGGCGCGCGGAGGACTCTTCGGAGACGAGGACGACGACGACACGGCGTCGGCAGATCCCGCGTCGTCCGTTACGAGCCCGTCGTCCGTGACGTCGCCGCCATACTGGATGAACCATCACCAACGTTCCGTCTCCAACATCTCGGTAGAGTCTATCCTGCCCGCCGGCGCCATCACGATGCACGACAACGAGGCCAGCGACGGAAACGACCGTAACCGCGCGTGCTGGGCGAAGAGCGTTGAGGTTACAGACTACGTGATAGTCAACGGCAGTGCGACCAACATTGGAGCTTTTGTTGTGTGGAACATTAGAGTCGAGACGTTGCAGGTCAGTAGTTGCTGTGCCATGGGAGCCGTGGATCGCAAGGAGCAGAACGCGTCACTGACAGAAGCTATGCAGGGAAGCTATATGAACATCCGCAAGCGATACTCCGAATTCGACGATCTCCGCGAAAAGCTCATGAAGTCGTTTCCGAACTTTGAGGCAGCGGTGCCTCCTCTACCGCCAAAGAGCGTCATATCAAAATTCAGGCCCAGGTTCCTTGACAAGAGGAGAGCGGGCCTACAATATTTTCTCAAGCACGTCTTTCTCACGTCATGATGGGGACTTCTTTGTTGCTAACTTTTGACAGTTGCATAATGTTGAATCCCGAGTTCTCCGGGTCGCCAGTACTGAAGGACTTTCTTTTCTCATAACCATACCTTGTGTCTAAATACTGAACCTGTTTTTATTTTATTGTATATTGTTTGGGGGTACCAGAGAACGGTACGGAAACGGCCGTGGGAAATCGCGGGGCGCAGCGGCGGGCCCGAACCGGAGAAGAAAAGTCTCGGGTGAATCAGTCAGCCAGCTGAGGGGCCAGTTTGCAACATACGTACTTGCGGGCACAGACTGACCCAAATCATGAACAAATGAACAGTAATGATAATTGGTCTCCTAAATAAGCCAGAACCCAAGGTCTGGTAGACGATGACCGCTTCCAGGTACCTATCGGGGACCCTCATCGGGACGTGCTCTGTCCGCTACCGGGAGAAGGTTTGGCGGCACCGGGGGTTAATCATGTGGGGCGTACGCTGCGAAAGTCCAAGAGCTGCCGTTTTGGTCGGAGCAGCAAGGTCAGTGGTGGTTGCCAAAAGACTCATCGCTGTCGGAGGTGGCTTGGTGCAACGGTTGTAAGACCTCCAGTTGCTCCCAAGGCGGACCAAGAACGTCGAGACCATCAAAAAGCGCCTAACGCAGCCCAGCCGGTACGTAAAACCTGCGTATGTGAGAGCGTTTTACACTCCAACCACCCAGCAAAGCCTCTGTCGTTGGGCTGCAAAAATGGGCGAAAACCGCTATTTTTGGGTTCCCTTGTCCATTCCGTGTCCTCCCGCCTGGGCCAACCACACAATCACCACCTTGAGAACCTTAGGGACCTTGCCTTGCCTCACCAAAGTTCCTAATTCACATTAACGCCGCAGCCTATTCGCAGTCTGGCACCTTCTACAACTGGACGGACTGCGGGTGCTGAAAGGGGCCGCGATATGATGTTGTACGCATGGCCGCGTACCGAGAGCATTCCGAGAATCAGCGCATCGCCATCTGTGCTCACGCGTCTCGTGGCTGGTGGATCACCTCACAGCTTCTTGGTCGACAAGTCGGTCATAATGCGTCACAGCCCAGCAGATACACGCCAACTGTTTGTCGGCTGAGCAGCACACACCATGTTTTTCTTCGCTGGGAAATATGGAGAACGAACCGCCCCCGAGCTTGTTGAGCATGACAAGGATGGCCTGTAGTATGATGCAGGGCGATGTTTGTTGTTTTTAAGATTTACCTACTGCTCTGTCTTCATAATGGAGATGCCGATGGTTCCTTTCACAAGTTCTCCACGGCTCTAATATAATCTCATGTCAATAAAGGGTCTTACCGTCTGAGCAATTTCTTGACTACTGATCTATTTACTTATATCTATCCCCGATGCTGGCCTTATTTGCTTACTCTAACCCCCACGATTACGGCCGCTTTGCACAAGGACTTGTTCGCGACCCAGCTGGACACAAGCGCATCTCGCCATCTGTTCGAATGATAGCGCCTACCTTATAGTAAGATAAGCTTGTCGCAAGATCGACCGATAAATATACTTCGACCCGGAGACAACCTTCTTCGCAAATCCAGCCAGCACCACCCTACCTAAACACCAAAGAAAAAGTCACGGTTCCAAGTTGGTACGATCAGAAGACCAGATGCTCGCCCCAGCCGCCGCCTCGCGGGCAAGATCCCTATCCCTACACCCTCGTCACAAGCAGGCGGACCCCGCTGGCGCAGGCGCAGTGGCAGCACTCGCGGCGGCGGTGGCAGCGCCCATAATGAAGAAACTCGACCATCCTTCTTCGTCCAGTCCTTCTGCCGCCAGAGCCGAGCAAGAAGAGCACGTCCAAAAAGAGGACGGATTTGAACCCCAAAAGACCCCTCTTCACCAACACGTTTCCCGTGCCGCAATTACCCCGCCGGCCAGCCCTCCCGTGCCAAGACCCGGCCAACAGCAAGAGCAGCACTCCCACTTCAACTCCAACTTTTCTGCAACCGACGCCGCTGTTGCTGCGACCGCAACGGCGCAGAGTGACGACACATGCTCGCTCGTGCAGTCCCACAGCAGCACCACTTACAGCCAGCGACAGGAGTACATGGAAAGTCTCGTCCCGCCATCGCGCGACGAGTTTGACAAGATTGCTGAGGTGCAGCGCATCAAGGAGGAGGAGCTCAAGCGCAGTCGCAGTAAGAGAAGATCGATGCAGAGCCAGAACTCCCGATCGCCTCGGCGCTCCGAGGACGGGGCCGGGGCAGTCGAGCCGCCGCTGCAGTCGCCGACGTCGAGAGGAAGGAGCAGCAGCGATGCGATGAACAGGGCTGCGACGCTGATCCAGCGCAACTATCGCGGCTACCGCGTGAGACGAGAGATGCAGGGTCTGGGGTTGGATGCGACGACGAGGTGGATGTCTGCTATTGACGAGGCGAAATTTCGCGAGCTTAACAGGCCGCGGGCCAAGAGCTCTGCGGCCTTGTCTGTGAACGGAGATCAGCACAGCGTCATTTCCAGAGACTCGGACGGTTGCATGCACCCGTCAACGGCGCGGGACAACTGGAGGAAGGCAGCAGTCATTGCTCGGCGCGCGGGACATGACGATGCGGATACAGACTTCGAGTCCTCATCTTCGTCGGAGGACCCTCAAGAATCACCCGAGCACCGAGCTGAACGGCGGCGGCGGCGCGAGGAGGCCAACGAAAAGCGCAAGAAGGACTCAAAGATGATGGGCCTGCAGTACTTTCTCGAGATGGTCGATCTCAAGCACCGATACGGGAGCAATCTGAGGGTGTACCACGAAGAATGGAAGAAGTCAGACACCAACGAGAACTTTTTCTACTGGCTCGATTATGGCGGCGGCCAGAACATTGAAATGGAAGCTTGCCCACGAGACAGACTTGAGAGGGAGCAGGTGCGATATTTGTCGAGGGAGGAGAGGCAATACTACCTCGTGCAGGTTGATCAGGAAGGGCGTCTTTGTTGGGCAAAGAACGGTGCTCGCATCGACACGACCGAGTCGTACAGAGACAGTATCCATGGCATCGTGCCCGCCGACGATCCTACCCCCGCATGGTCGCAGAGCAATCTTCCACCTCCCGAGGACCGTGATGTTGACGACAGTCGATCAGAGTCGTCGGTAGAATCAGCGCTTGAAGCTGACCGAGCTGCGAAGTACGCGACGCCAGAACTCGACGCCGCCACAGGCGTGAAGAAGGTCTCGCACATCTCTGCGGCAACAGTCTTCAATAAGCTGTTGCGCAAGTCTGTGAAGAAGAACACTTGGATTTTCGTCGCGGACACCAGCTTTCGTCTGTACGTTGGCATCAAGTCTTCTGGGGCCTTCCAGCACTCGAGTTTCCTGCAAGGCAGTCGCATCTCCGCCGCCGGCCTCATCAAGATCAAGAACGGCCGTCTGTCGAGCTTGTCTCCTCTCAGCGGACACTACCGTCCCCCGGCCTCCAACTTCCGCGCCTTTGTCAAGTCCCTGAAGGAAGCCGGTGCCGATACCTCGCATGTGTCCATTTCCAAGTCGTATGCCGTGTTAGTGGGGTTGGAGATGTACGTCAAGTCACGGCGGAAGAGCAAGAAGACTTTGGAAAAGCTAAGCATGAAGAAGGAGAAGATCGTTGCGCCAGAGGAGTTCAAGAAGCGTGAAGAGGACGAGATGGACAAGAGCGAGAGCGCCGCCAAGGAACGCAAGGTTCTGGAGAAAGAGGCAGAGGAGAGGGAGGAGAACAGGGCTGTGGTGAAGTTGATGAAAAAGTTGCACGTTGTGCCCAGTGAACCGGAGGGACAGAGGGATGGAGAACCGGCGATGGAGCGCCATTGACGGAGGAGAGGACGAGGGAAGAACGGGCTGCTTCTGGTGTCTAGGGTACGCATTGTTGCTGCCGGTGACTCGTGGCGGTTATCGACAGGCTGACGGGTCTTGGATAAGAGCGGCTGGTTTGGTTTTTGAGGTTGTTTTATACCCATGTGCGCTGTGCTTTGATCGTCCGCCCTCAACGTATAGGTCAACGATTAGATGAATATTTAATGAGGCTTTCTCTGTATTGGTCTTGGATTTCATTTTTCTCGGCACGGCATTGCTCTTGAAGTAGATCTTTTGCTTGTATTACACTCAAATTTCCCTTGACTTTAGTGGTTTCTACCTGATGGTTTTCTTATGAGCTCAAGTACGTCTGGATGAGATTTGGCGGTTCGGCAAAAAGGAAAGTCTCTTAATCCTGCGAGAGCGATTCTCTCGGTCAAAAGATCCTTGTTTATAAGATACCATTATCCGTTATCGTCTCCATCATCTGTCCCCTACTCTTCATCCTCGCCCAGCTCATCCCATCGTTGCTTCAACATCTTCATCAGCAACTCTCGACATTTGGACCGCTCAAACCTCTCCACGTTGGGCCAGTTACACTTGCGATAGATATCCTGTGCTTCCTACATCCACCGAGTCAGCAAACGTCCATAAAGTGCCGACACAAGACTCACATGGACCCATTGCCGGTGGTCCTCTCCAAAGTCGCCCACCCGCCAAATCCTCCAGTCCCCTCCGGAGATATGTGACGGTATCGGGATCATGTCAAGCGAGACTAGATTTTCTCTCAGTTCTCCAAAATACTCCACTGCCGGCCGGGGCTTGTTCGTCCGCCAGGGCTCGTCCTCAGGTATCTCCTCATCCGGCACGTGTATATACGCATCGTGAGGCGTGACCTCGCCTAGAGTTGGAAAACGTCAGCTTCAAATCGACCGCCCCCCCCTCCCCTCTCCCTCTCACGAGCCGCGTGTTTCGTACCGGTGCGGGTGTCGAGCAGCCACCACGTCGCCAAGCCCCCATCCGCCTGCCCGGAAAGCGCAACGAGCCCCTCTGGAATCTTCCCGTACATCGGCCAGAGCTCAAGCATGATGGGCTGCTGCGTTTGGAATTTCTCTTCGGGTTCCGAGAAGGGATGCGCGTCTTTGAGGTAGCTGATGCCTTGCGTAGACGGGTAAACTGGCTTCTCGCTCTCCACGTACGGCAGGTGGCGTACTTTCTCGACGAGTCTATTAGCTGTGGACAAGAATCTCAAAGGATAGTAATGTGCTCACGTAGATCAATCACACTCTCATTGAACCCCAGGATATCGAACTTCTCAACTGGAAGTTGGCCATTGTCCCATCCGTTCTCGGGGGGGCTCTTGATACACTTGGGTCTGAAGGAGACCATCTGCGAAAGTAGCTCGTAGTACTGTCTAATACTTTCGACGACGGCATCTCGGCCGTGGGTCGGACCGGCGGGGCCCGGGACCGGCGTGGGTGTCGACATTGAGGCGATTTGTTGCCAAAGCACAACCACAGGAGGTGAGTTAAAGTTGGGGAGACCGAGACGTTTTTAAATGGTTTTGTTGTACCCCACAGCTAAACGATTGCACTTGTGCAGGCACAGGCTGATCTGGACTGGACTGATGCCTCTCATTGGCCACACTTCTAACCGCTTGCGCCAATGTCCACGAGCTGCACATGTACAGGGATTTGTGAGCATTATTTCTCCTTCTAAAACGAGCAGTAGTTATTTGTGTGATCGTCTCTTATACGCTTGTCGTGGTGTTTCGAGTTGAGCATCTTATTTCGGAGTTGTCACCAGCTAGGGTCCGGCGTGGCGCGGCAGATCACTTATACGCACAACGAAATACCATTGCGCTCTATTATTTTTGTTTATCAAACAAGAAGAGTATAATTTTTTGCAATTTAAACTTGAACAAACGACTGAAATACGGAATTCTTGATGGAAAACCTCAGGTGATTCTTCCCCCTTCCGACTCATACTTATGCTGGAACAAGGCCTCCATGTCCTTACATTTCCACAGCCGCAGACATGCAGAGACGTGCACTGCCCACCTTAGATAGTAGGGTTGTGTCTCGGCGCGGGAGTGATAATGGACCTCGCAGCGTCCGTGACCTCGGCGGAAACCTTGAGCGAGTGGCTCAAGGATGCAGGCAAGTCCACATCGCTGGCCTCGGCGAAACTCGTCGTGATTGCTGTCACGGTAGCCGGCGACGTTGCAGTAGCCAAGGTCCCGTGCTCAACAGGAAGCGACGCGTAGCCGAGATCTTCCATTTCCCGCTGGCAGTGTTGATCCTCGCACTTGATGAGTCCAAAGTCCTCAAGAAGCTCCTCGGGCGTGGGCCTGCGAGTTGAGTTGCCCTCGTCAACGATGAGGTCGTTGGGTGACCTGTTACCGCTGTGAATCTCGTCCACCGCGCGACGACGACCGGGGTAGTCCGAGTCGTCCGAGTCGTCTGGGGCGTCGGGCATGTCGGTGTCGGAGTCACTGTCGGGTTGGGGCGGGGGTTTGGGGTTGCTCGACTTAGCCTTGGTGAACCCGTACCCGGGCCTGTTGACTTTGCCATTGGTGAACTGCGCCGAGGGGGGCGCGGCGTAGTACTGCGTGTAGGCGCGGTTGGCCGCCTTGTTGGCATACCACGGGTCGTCGGTCAGAAGCGCGAAGCCAGGGTCCGGAACGAGGGGTTCGGGCCAACACGGGTTTGCGGTGATACCCCAGTCAGGAGGCATGTTGCCCATTCTTTCGAAGTTGATGTCGATGACGGTCTCCATCTTGCGCATGGTTCTGTCCCAGTACTCCGTCTTCTTGCCGTTGCAGTCGACTTCGTCGGATATGGAACGCTGACCCACCAGTTCTTCAACTTCTCTGTCTGGGCACCCTCTGAACAGACCACCGGCAGCTGCATTGTCGGCTCGCGGAATCAAACGGATCCAAACACTCTTGTCGCGGGCACGCCAGACGGCGGCTCCGGGGAACTCGTCGCGCTGACACTCAATAGGCTCTTGCATCCAACCACTACTCCAATCCGTATGGTGCTGATCGTGGTACTCGTCTCGGACTTCGCGATAATTACCGCCGTGGGCGTTGTTGCAAGTGAGAGACTTGAGATCCGGGCGCCGGTTGATGACGGAGCTGTAGTGGTAGCAAGCCTGCTTAGCCTGGTCGCCGTAGCAAGTGCGCTTCAAGACGCGACGGCCTTCGGGCCTGGCATATACGTCGTTCCAAACGGTATGTGGCCTGATTGCAGGTGCTCTCTTGGCAAGATTCTTCTTCTTGCACGTCTGTGGCCGTTCTTTGGCTTTCGTAGGCGACTGGGTCGCAGGGCGGTTGCCCTTGGTAGTCAGCGGCTTGTCCAGCTTGACGTCGTAGTCCTTGCCCTGGAACTTGAAGACCGACTTTCCAGCCTTTGCGACGCCCTTGGCGCAGACCTTGACCAAAGCGGGCATGGCGGCCTGGAGGGCAATGGACGCAATCCAGCCGACGATAGGGATCAGGCGAAGGGGCAGCGTTGCGGCCATGATAGCCACGCGGCAGAAGGCCTTGGCCGCGATCTCGAGGGCGAGGGTCTCGGCGGCTTCAAGGGCCAGATCGGCTGCCTCGTCCTCGAACTTCTCCTGGATTTGTTCTCTCGAAATCGGAGGCTTGAAGCCGGAACAGCAGTAGCTCTGCGTGCCGCCTGTACAAGTCTGATCTTCATCCTTGCTCTTGTGATTGGTGTTGATGGTGAGCTCCGTCTCTCCTTGGCTGCAACCTCCAGCGCAGGAGAGACCGATGCCTCGAAAACCACGCCACTTGCATGTGCCCATGGTAGTCCCCTTAGTACAGCATAGGCGACGTACTTGGTCTTTGGGGCATCGGGACATTGTGGACAGGGTTCCAGGTTGTCCTCTCATTCGTGAGGCTTCGTGGTCACCGTTGCGGCACTTTTCGTCGCACATGGTAGTGTAGCAGACACCCCTCGCCGCATCGTCTTGGTACATGCTCTCGGCCTCCTCCAGCTCTTCTGGCGTCAGGCCGCCAGCGAACCCATCTGAACTCTGGTCTATCTGATCCAGGGCCCAGATCATCATGCCGCCGAGGCAGCGAGAGGCAGCGAACTCCCGTTTTTGCATTAGAGTATGAGCGTCGTCGTATGACACCCATTGGTCGTTGTCCCAATGGATCCACTTGACTCCGGCCTTTTGATCGTGAATCGGCTTAAGCTTTTTGTCATCAATGATGTCCATGATCTCCTGCAGGTTGAGTATGCCCGATGCCTTCGAGCAACGACCCGCTTTAGCGCCGCCAGAGAACTGGCACACGCCGTTAGGTTTGTTGCAGTTAGGGTCTTTCAGGGTGAAGGAACGCCCGTACACTAGACCGTCACAATCAGTATACGGAAGTTTGAAGGCAGGTATGGATAGGTGTTACTCACGCCCCTGGCCTAAGACAACATTTCCAGGCTTAACTCCGGCTCTCCAGAGGAGATCTAGCCCGAGGTCGATTTCAGTGAGGTTGGTGTGGGTTGCCACATATGGTCCAACGAACTTCGAGGCTGCGTCCCACGTCCCATGGAGGTCGTAAGACATCAGGTTGAACCAATCGACATGCGGCTGGAGCTTGGCCAAGTCGAAATGCTGCAAGTACCAGTAAGAAGCGGGTAGCGTGAGGGAATAGCCGTATTTCTTCTTGGCGAAAGCCTCCTTGATGTCCTTGGAGAGCAGAACGAAGTTCTCTTTGTCCTCGGGCTTGCCGCCGCGGTCATCTGGCGATTGGTTAGTAGTGTACATGATGATGGATACCAAGCGATGCAAAAACTTACCGGCTGTCGGGTACTCCCAATCCATGTCCATGCCTGTTATAGTCAGTGACGTTCTCAGCGGATGAATGCAAATCACGTACCATCAAATCCGTATGTCTCCATGAACTTGACAAGGTTGTTGATAAACTTCTCGCGATTCGCAGCCGTGCTAGACATGATACTGAAGGCCTGCTGGTACTTGCCCGCTAAGATGACACTGTCAGCAATTCTAGATTCTTCAACTCTCGGGGGAAGCTCTTACGGTCATTAAAAGACCACCCTCCGACACTGACCCACGTCTCTAGACCTGGCTTCCTCTCCTTGAGCTTCGTAAAACGGCTGAGGAGTGAGCCGGCATTCTTGTCCATTGGCGTAAGCTCGAAGGTGTCTGGCTCAAAGAACATAAAGGCAAAGTTGACATGCGTTAGGCCTTGAAGATTGAGGTCCTCAGGGGCAACGGCGCTACACGGGCGCGTGTTTGCCCATGTCTCGTAGTAGCCGATGGACCGCTTGTTGACTATGCAACTTCAGATTAGCATGAGTTTCAACGTATGCCAGCGGCTTTTCCGGGTCATCACGCACTAGTTGTGCCTTCCTTGCTACAAGAAGGGCGTTTGGGAGGACCGCAGCCTCCGAATGCTTTTTGACAACCTTCGTCCGCATCACAGAAATCGTCAGTGGAACCACAGAAGCTGATCATCAGGTCAGAAATGCTCTGTTTGTTAGGAAGAAGGAGCAGTTTACCCAAACTTGGAGCAGCACACTCCCAGAGGGCAGTTCTGCTTCCCGGGTCTTCCGTATTCGCCGCACTCAGCTTTGGCGTCGCAGTTGGAGGTACAGTTGCCAACGCCGCACTCGGCTGGAGAGTATCCGCACAGTCCGGTGATCTATGTAAGATTAGTATGTCAAGCCAATCAAGTTTCAACATAATTTATCGACTTACACCACTGCAGCAGGCACCGTTGACGCAAGGGGTCTCTGCGTTGCAGGTGCCGACTGGAAGCTCCAGCAGTTCAGCCGGGGCATCGACGCCGAGAATGGAGAAGGCCGAGTTCAGGCGAAAGTTGACTTCGACATCGGACTGGGCCTTGATGATTTCAATGGCTTCGCTGACATTGTAGTTGTCAGTATGGTTAGATGCCACAAGTGAAGTGTTCGAGGCGGCCGCCAAAGAAAGCGTGCCGAAGGCCAACAGGCCAAGTAGATTGGTGAGCATGGCTCAGGACTAAAGACGCCCGAGGCTCAGCCGTATGGGAAAAGACTGGACAGTGACTTTGTGCCGCACTGGAAGCTTGCAGAGAGAACGAGTGACGCACCGCTGAGGGGCAGAGTGATCGGGAACGGATGATGAGCAGAGGATATGTCCCGAGATGAGCGGCGTGGTGGGAAAACTTATCATGTGGCGTCATCTCCATCCCTCCCATGCCCTTGAACTGCGATCTGAGGCCGGCTGCTGTTATCGTTAGGTGTTTTCCGAGTGATCCCGTTCTTCTTCGGTCCAGGCGTCCCTCGAGCCCATGTGATTCCGTGCCTTCCCCCTGCATTCGGTCAGATGGTCTCTGAAGTCCATGATCAAGACCATCTTGGCACAGTCTAATCTCCGTCTCTGCATTGTGATATCGATCCTGTTCATGCAGGGCAATACAGAGCCTGCGCCTGCGCAGTGCGAATTTTCTCTGTCTTCGCAGGGCTATCGGGCCGCTAGCGCATTGATTGAACCATTTTGGTGACAGGGTGGTATTGGCTGACTTAGCCAGGGAGGCTCGAACCGGCGGTCTTCGGATGCCTAAAGATATCAGCTTGCGGCGCAGGAGGAATTAAGCATGAACGAGTGCGGTTCGGGCGGCGCCGGCGAGCTGTAATCTGTAATAAGCGATGTGGAACGTTCCGCCCGAGAACCCCACGCCGACCAGGATCAAGATCCTAAGATGCTGCTACAGGAGGCTAGCGCGAGAAAGGCAGGAGATGTGTGACGATGATTGGGCCATGGCGCTGGCTGGACCCAGAGTGAGCTTGAACCCCACGCGAAAGGATATGCACGCGGTCCCTGGAATTTCCTTTCTCGTCCATGCCAGGGTTCATTTCTGCAGCGGCCGACTCCCTAGCATTCGATGGTCGGCTTGGACCGTAAGATGGCTTAGACCTGGAGGACGGGCTTTTTGGAAATCACTTCCGGCATGCCCTCCGGCTTGGTATACGGAGCGTCGTTTCTCGAATCGAAATAGGCGCAAAGTTCCGGAGAACTAGCAATGATTCCCGCGGACAATCAATGCTAGCGACGCCCTAGACTGTGACCCTCGGGTGAAGGGAACTCGAGGAAAATACACGCGATATCAGTAGACGCCGCCCGAGGACGTTGAGCTTGGAACGATGCTTTCTCTCTTCCTCTCCCACAACCGCTTCTCCGGCTTTGGATCTACACCGTTCGCCCTCGGGCTGTCTGTCTCTACCTTTGACTGATTCGCAGTCATGTCACTCTTTAAAAAAGCCTCCACGGCCTTGGCTCTGTCGTTGGTCCCACGTTCCTTCGCCTTCGTCTTATGGCCTTTGGTCGATACCGAAGGGCTCTCCAATGTTCTCAATATTTCGACAACTTGCATTACTGCTTTGTAAGCTCGCGCCCGCACACAACATTTGCATTCTGTCTAGCTGACCTCCATCCCCAGGAACGCAACCCTGGATTGCGACCAGGACCTCTACCAATGGACCGTCAAAGCAGATAGCGTCTGGTGGACCGCCGAAAACACTACTCAACTCTGCACCGATAGCTGCATCGCCTCCAGCCGCCAGTGGAAAGAAGATGCTGCCGACGCCTGCGTCGGCGACTGGCTCCGCTCCGGCCGCAGCTACGTCGAGGCCGATACCCTCTCCGCCCGCTTCGCCGAGGGTCTCGAACTCGCATGCACCCGCTCCTCCGCCAACGAATGGTGCTTCGTCGAGTCGCAGACCTGGACAGGCTCTGACGTTGTTCGTCCCGACTGCGCCGCCAACCCGGCTGATCCCTGGTGCTCCAATCCAGGCAACGTGACGGCTGAGAACAGCCGCATGGCCAACTTGTATGACGATGACCTGCTGTGTTCCGAATGCTTCCTGAAACTCTTACACACCCGCATCGAATCTGAGTTCCTTCCAGACGAGGACCACTCAGATTACCTCGTCGAGCAATTCCAGGACATCCAGAACGTCTGCCAGACGACACTGGCCGCCGAGATCGCGACACGAAAGATGCCCGACTATCCGACGGCTTACATCCCCACCCCGACGTGGGGAGCCGGGCCGGGCACTGTCACGGAGACGAACATCCCCGGAGACCCCACCGAACTGGCGTGTTATGCCGAGGAGAACATCCTCAACGTGCTAGTGACGTCGAATAGCGACGACTTCGAGGCCTGTAATGACGTCGCGCTGTATAACGGCGTTGCTACGGGTTCTGTGCTTGTAGCGACGGGCAATGTGGCGTGTTGGGTCGAGTCAGGAGAGGTATGTGGCCCCGAGCCCTGCCAGCTCCTCCGCGTTCACGAAGGCCAGACCTGGTAAGACGAATTCCTTCTTCTGCCTCCTTCCTAGGAAGCAATAACTTACAAAAGAGCCTTAGTGAGTCCATCGCCACGGCTGTCTCAAATGCAACAGACCCCGTCAATGGCGCCCAACTAGCAACCTGGAATCCAAACATCCTCGGCGCCTGCGACCACCTCGTCCCAGACCAGTACATCTGCATATCGTGGGTTTCTCGTCGTCTTCGTCCCTTACCAACAGGAACTAACATTCCCAGTCGTCCAGGAGGCTCTTGGATCCCCCCTCCAATCGATTCCCTCCCTGACGGCTCTGAAGGCCCCGTGCGCGGCGGTCCAGGCAGCACCCCGACCCTTGAAATCATCGACAAACCCTCGACGCCCATTGACCCCTGGCTGCTCCAGGAGGGCATAGCCGCCGACTGCACGCGCTATGTTCTCGCGAGCGCCGGCGCCAACTGCTGGAAGATTGCAAACGACGCGGGTGTGGAGCAGTCTCGCCTCTTCGAGCTCAACCCCATCCTCGGTGCTAGCGGTGAGTTCTGCGACACAAAGGTGTGGCGGGACTATTACTACTGCGTCGGCATCAACGGCGAGGGTAGTCCGACGACCACGAGCGCGCCACCGGCCACTACGACCTCGGCCATCGCAAAGCCGACGAACACGCAGGCGGGCCAACCCACAGATTGCAATAAATGGGTCGAGGCCAAGTCCGGTGACGGGTGCTGGGGCATGTATACCTCAGCCGGCATCGAGGCCTCGCAGTTCTATAAGTGGAATCCAATCCTCGGTGCTGCCGGCGAGAACTGCGGGACGCAAATCTGGCCGACGTATTTCTATTGCATCGGCACCGGCTCGGCGTCTGCCCCGGTCCCAACAACGACGGCGGCGGACCCAACCAAGCCAACGGCGACGCACGCAGGGACTGCGGCGGACTGTACCAAGTTCGTGCAGGCCAAGGCCGGCGACGGATGCTGGTCCATGTTCACGACAGCCGGCATTACGGCGGAGCTATTTTATAAGCTGAATCCCGTTCTGGGGGCCACGGGGGAGAACTGCGGGTCGTACATGTGGCCGGATTATTACTACTGCGTCGCGGCATCCGGGTCCGGGACGACGCCGCCACCGCCGACGACCACAGCTGGCCCGGTTAAGCCGACGGCGACACAGACAGGTGTTGCTGCTAACTGCAACAAGTTCGTAGAGGCTGCTAGTGGTGATGGGTGTTGGAAGCTAGCGAATGATGCTGGCATCGAGTTGTCGCTGTTCTATAAGTGGAATACGGTGCTCGGTGCCAATGGAGAGAAGTGCGGGACGCAGATATGGCCTGAGTACTTTTACTGTGTTGGGGTGAGTGGTTGACAGCTTACAACGCACAGCCACGTTTTTGGTACACTTTCGACTTCATCTTCGGTATCCTTCGCCTTCGCGTCGAAATGTAATCGCCTGGCTGCAGAGACGATATATCCATAGGCTGACGTACAATGTTTGAATGGAACGGTCTTCCGTTTGAGCCGAGAAGATCGCAAGGTACATCTACTCACAGCTTCACTTGCCAGTGCAGGACTCGCAAGAAAAGCCCCGGCAACATTCTCACGTCCAGTGCCAACTGCACACGTCTTGAAACTATATTGCGTTGTTCCACAATAATTCCGAACACCAGCGATTTATTGATGAGACATATTCTGTGTATTGACTGATGCATATAATAACCTTGCGACAGTTCCACAATGTAGTCCTAAACCCAAGATTGGGAAATTTCTACGACACCCATCTTTCATATGCAGTAAAATCGTTGGGAAAAGTGAGAATCAGAGAATGAAAATATTGTCGCCACGGTCTGTTGTGGAAGTGAGATTTACGTTCTGGCGTCTTCACTTAAGCCTTCTTCTTTCCCTTCGGCATGCGAACAAGCCAGTAAAGGAATAAGGAGGCGACGATGTTGAAGACGATGTACGACATTCCGATGCCCCAGTCGCGCCACCTGTGGTCGAAGTTGGAGCTAATGGCCGCGAGGAAGGTGTTCGTATTCTTATAAGTGCAGAACCTGCACTCGGTCGTTGACTCGGGGTTCACCAGGTTTCCACCTTTGGCCTGTATGAAACCCGCCATGAAAGAACCGCAGGTTTCGTTGGCCGGCGGCCTGAAGTGGACGAACTCGTTGCTCGAACACGTCACCTCCGAGTTCGCCAGGCCCGTTGAGAGGATAGCCGACATCAGATACGTGAACGGCGACACCCTGTACATGAAGATCCAGAAGCCGGGCATCTGCTCCGGGCTAGCCAGAACACCGCAGAACAGCAGACACATCATGAAAAGCTGGTTCGCCAAGTTACCGCCCATCTCAGCTGTCTCGGTGATGGCAATGCAGGCGTGTGCAAAGGTGCAAGTGAAGATGAGGAACTGCCAGAAAAGAAGCCACATGAGACCAGCGCGCTCGCTACGCTGGCTCGGATAGCCGTTCTCCCAGAGACCGACGGGGTAGTAGACGCAGACGAACATGAAGACGGACATGAGAGAGTTCCAGGGGATTTCGGTGACGACTTGTGACAGCATAAAAATCTTCCAGCTGTAAGTCTTGGAAGGCCGTTCACGCACTTCGTAGAGCGAACGCTGCGTCACGAAGTGAGGCATCTGTTGCTGCACCAGCTGACCAAAGATGGACAAAATATTGAAGATGGCGAACATCTGGTTCTGCAAGCCCTGGATACTGAGGGGCGCATTGAGGAAGACGAGACCTATGAAGAGGGCGACGGAGCAGCAAAGAATGAACTTGGCGTAGATGTAAGAGGGTGTGCGCCAGTACTGTTGGAACACGCGACGGGTCACGACAAAGAATTGGTCCCACAAGGGAGCAGCGAATTCGCGGTGAGAGGCGGCCTTGTCTTCGTCCGTTTCAACGTGGGCTGCCCCCTGTGACTTGAGTCGTTGAAGCTCGTCCTGGACGGCCTGGTACTCGGTGCTGGACTTCCACGCCTGGTGCCAATCAACTTCGGTTGTTGATCCAGGCGCTGCGCCAATAGCAGCAAGCATCCATTCGGCTGGGTTCGCGCCGGGAGGGCACTTGGGGGCTCCGTTTCTCTCAAAGTACGACGTAAGAGTGTGTGAGTTTTCTCCGATTTCGCCGAAGTAGACGGTTTTACCTCCCTTGGCGAGGAAGAGCAAGCGATCGAAGCGCTGGAATAACATGGCGGATGGTTGATGAATGGTGCAGAGGATAGACTGGCCGGCCTTTGATAGCTTTTCGAGAAGATCCAAAATTGCCCATGATGTTTGAGAGTCCAATCCGGAAGTGGGCTCGTCGACGAAGAGAAGAAGAGGTGGCTTTGCAGCCAACTCGACGCCAATAGTAAGCCGTTTGCGTTGTTCGACGTTCAAGCCCTCGCCAAGCACGCCCACCACGGCGTCAGCATATTCCTGCATGTCCAAGAGCTTGATAACCTCATCCACATAGGCAATTTTCTCAGCCTTGGGCGTGCTAGCCGGCTGGCGCAACAAAGCGCTGAACTCCAAGGCCTCACGAACCGTGCTCGTCTCAAGATGAAGGTCTTGTTGCTGAACATATCCGGTTTTCCGTTGGAAGGATTCATCACGCATCTTGCCATCGACGAGCATTTCTCCCGTAATGACACCCATGGAAACACGATCAGCCAAGCAGTCGAGTAGGGTGGTTTTGCCCGCACCCGAGACACCCATCAATGCCGTGAGAGTACCTGATGACCGTGTTAGTAAACATCATGACCAAGACAGCGGGTAAGAAGACTGACCTGGCTTCACCCAACCGTCGACACAGTCGAGGATTCTTCGCGGCTCGCCCTTGATCTTGATGTCGTAGCAAACATTGCTCCAATGGAAGACGCTGGTGGAACCCTGAATGGCGCCCTCGTTGCCAGAGGATGCTTTGTCGCCCTTCTCCATAATGGTGGAAGGTCCAGACATGGAAGCCTCAATGTCGTTCTTGTTCTTCGGAGGGGCTGTGACGCCACGACGGAAAACGAGAACTTCACCCTTGGACTTCTTGGCGGAAACGTACTCGGTGGCGATGAAGTAAATGAGGTGGAGACCGATGGTAAATGCGATGAGAATGCCGATGTTGCGCCACTTGTGCGAGTGGAAGTACTTGTACTGAGAACCAATGTAGACATCTCCGTTGACGAATGATTGACCAGGGACGGCGCCGACGGTAGAGCAGGCTCTGTTCTCGAGAGTGACGTTCTGGTAACCGTCGACCAAAGGACTGGGAACGTAGGTACCACACTCGAAGTCGCGGTTATGGAACTCGTTGATCATAAGCTGGACAATAAATATCAGTATCCATACGGAGTGAATGAGATTGCACGAGGTCATCTTACCGCTTCAAATCCGTAAGCCACGGGATCCAAGTAGTTGATCCACCTGCACCAGCCAAGCATGTAGTCCACGGGAATGACGAAACCAGTGAAAATAACCAGAGCCAAGATCAGAATCGAGGCAGGAACCATAGCCTGTGACATTGTGCGAGAAAGAGAGGCGCTTGTATAACGTTAGCTTTGGACGAGGTTCATGCAACATCAAGCTGAGACTTACATCGCTCTGAATAGACCAGACATAGAAAGCACCATCAGGAAGGTCGTTAAGAGAAAGAAGAAGAAATTTCCAGGCTCGCGGTTCAAATTCGTCATAAAGTAGAGAATCAAATCGTATAAAATCGTGTTCAGGATCTTGTACGGCATGTCGACAAGTACAGAGGAGAATGATTCGGCTGAGGAGTGGTAGAAAGCGTATCTAGAGTGTTTCTCGACAATCGGTCTCTGTGCGTACTGCGTGAGAATTTCGAGAGCACTGGCAAACGCATTGGCGAGGATGGCGACGAATAAAACGGCAGATCGATTGTAAAACGATGCGGTCGTTTTTGGGAGATTGTAAAACAGAGAAGAGATGATCAAGGCAGTTGAGGAATTGGCAGTCAACGCGAAGAGCGTTAAGCCGGGACTGCCTTTGAGAAGCTTGAGGCCTCGCCAGAGACAGAGTCGGACTTGCTGGCCATATGAGAGAATGAACGGGGACTTGAGACGTTGGTTCTTGGCCTGGACAGCTTTCTTCTGGTTTCTGAAAGCCTGGGCATCAACACCGTCGATAGGGTGGTCGATCTTGTACTGTTCGATCTCCGCGTGCAGTTTCTCCGAGACCTGACTCTCCTTCCAACGGGCAGCAAATTCGTCTGGGGTACGAGGCACACGGTCCTCAAATCCGGGACGAACCAGGCGTTCAGAAGGCGCCGTCATTGACGTGAGGAAGTCGGGGGTCGTCTGGCGAGCTGGGCACTCGAAACCGAGGTCGATAAAGTATTGTTTGGCTTCCGTGGTGCGTCCGAAGAATATTTGTCGGCCATCGTAGATAACGAGAACCTTGTCGAAGAGGTCATACGCGCTTTGGGGCGCCTGGTAGATCGAGACGGCGCAGGTCTGTCCAAACAGTTCGGACTGGAGACGGAGGGTCTTGCAGAACTCGACTGCGTTGGCTGCGTCAAGACCTCTGGTGGAATTGTCCCAAAACTGCAAGGGCGCGTTCGCCAAGGTGGCTTCAGCGATGGTCACACGCTTGCGTTCTCCTCCAGAGACGCCGCGGACGTATTCGTTGCCCACACGAGTGTTCACGGTGTGGCTGATGCCGTACATGGCCATGACAACGTCTCGAAGGTGGTCGCAGTACTGGGCGGTGGTGATTCCAGGTGGCAGATTGCGAGGGCAGCGAGCTCGCGAGGCGAAAGTGAGGGTGTCGCCAACGGAAAGCTGAGGAAAGTGGACATCGACTTCAGCGGTGTAGATGGCGTCACCAGCATGGTGCTTGTGAAGCTCCTTGGCCGAAAGGCCCTGGTAGTTGAAGTACGCGCGTTCGTCGGTGTAGATGCCATTGGTCTCGCCGGCAATGGTTTTGAGGAAGGTAGTGCAGCCAGCCCCGGGAGGTCCCAAAACGACAAGCATCTCACCAGCATCAACAACGCCGTTGAAATCTCGAAGAATGTCAATGCGGCGTTGACCACCCGTTTTCGACGTGAGCTTTCGAGCGATACTTGGAAGCTCAAGCCAGACATTGCCGACGTCCTTCTGATAGTCCGTCTCCTGGCCATATCCGAAGACGTTCATGTTCTGGAACGCAAAACCGGCTGTTCGAAAGCCGGAGCCATGCTCGTTGGTGACGTTCGCGAGGGTCTTCGCCCATTTGCGGGCATTGAACTTGGAGCCATGGGGATTGAGAGGGGATTCGGGGTCATCGCTGCCGAATAGGGCGTGGTTGTTCTCGCCAATATTAACCGCAGAGTTTCGGGTGTACTCCCGAGCCAGTTCCTGGACAATGGAATGGCGGCGTTCAAGCTCGGTGTCGTTGCCATCTTCGTCTGTCGACGTAGACGCTTCTCCCTCATAGAGAGAATTGCCCCCCACAGCCGGGGAAGCGGCTGGTTTCTCGTTGGATGCCGAAATCGCGTCTTGTTCTTCAACGTAGGTCTTCTGGCTGGCGGCAGGGGAGCGACCGGCCACCAGCGCCGTGTGGTCGGCGTTGAATGGTATAGAAGGTGCAGACATGGTGTGTTCCGGCGAGGGTCGTCGGATAACTCGAAAGGAGCGTCTGGCTGACGGAGCGGTTGCAAGCGTGTCTTGCTATCCTGGATTTACTACGTTAACTCGGGGTGTTTTCCGTGACATGTCGGCTCCAAGGCTCACCGATCCGCATCAACCAGGTCTTCGCTCAAAGTTGCCTATATAGCCTTGAAGTAAGTAGTCTTGTAACAAGGACTTGGGATGGTAAGCTGAGAAAAGCAAATGTCGAAAAGAACATGTCTCCGAGATTCGGAACAGCCCATATAACTAAGGCCAGTTCTAGGTTTATCATGAGCTTCACGGACTGTCTCTTCTCCCCGTATGTCCACGGCCCAAACACGTCAGGGGTCCATATCAAAATCCGGCCTCTCAATTTTGATCCAGTGCCCCGGGTCTTCCGTACGCCAAATAAGCCAAATCTCACGCTTTTGACGGAGTAAGGGGGCCATGTGTGTCTGTTGAACCTGGTCCAGGTCGAGAAAGATCATGCATGTTGTTGGTAGTCTACGAGCCTTATCCACCTGCGTGTAAGTGAATGGGTCGATAGAGGCGGGCCGCCCTGGCGATGATCATCCCCGCCCTGTGGTCTGCCCACCCAGGAGTCGGAAGGTGGGTGTGGGACCATAGAGGCGGGTTTTCGGAACCTTGAAGTGCCCCGACGCGGACGCCGTCCACCCCCGTTTTTTTACTGAGAAGTCCAAATTCCCCAACGTCTAAATCCAACCTTACTCCCACTCCACAGCTTTAAAACGACCGGCAGTTCGTTTGATTTCTGATGGTCCTGGAGAGGATGGAGCGCGTCCCGTACCGCCATTTCTGCCCTTGCGGCCCTTGCTGCCCTTTGCACATGCTGTAATATTCATTACCAAAGACAGTGGGCTTTCCAAAGTCTGCGAGATCTCGTTGCTTGATGACAAGGTTTGGCGGGAAATCTTCCACTCTTCTACTCTCTCTTGCCGTTACAATGCTGGACCTACACTTACACATGAACCAGTACCAAACCCATACGACATCTTTGGCTTTCCAGTACATGCAAAATGTACTGTACAGATACAGATGCTAGGTGAAGCAACTTGCGGGACGACTCAACGACACGAGAGCCCCTGTATTCGAGCCACTTCTTGATAACCTTTATGTCCCGAAAAAAACGGGGTCTTTTCCATGCCGTTCTTCTGGCTACTCACAGGTGACAAAGCTTGCGGATGAAGGAAAACTTCAAATCTTCGGGGTCCGCTTCCAACGCCGCAAACAAACGTCTTGCTTCTTCTGTAATCCATGATTCGCTACGAGCGGTGCATTAGTGGAGACGCCAACTCATGTTTCTCGGAACACACTTCGCACTTACATGTCAATTACATATCAGCTCCAGGGGTTGGTTATCTTGCTTCCATGATCAGATATCACCCTTGCCCACAGCTCATGTTACATAGGCCTCGTCAATGACTCAATACACTTTTTCTCCGCGCACTCAGTTGCCAGTAAGGGATGTTGCGAGGGTGAATTCGTCAGTTGACACGAGCTACCTGTGTCCACGCACCCATGAGTCCGAATTACCATGTTCTTCATTCAGCAGGCGTCGAATCACAATTACAGGAGGAACCCAGGGCTCTGCAGGTATTGTTCGCGTCTCGTACGCAGGCGCCGGCAACTATGAGCCGGCTTCGGTTACTGACCTTAAGGAGCCGCCGCGGCATTTTCTAGAATTTGCTTTCTAGGTGCATCCTCCGATAAGCAACCCCGATTTGGTGCATCCAACGGTGTTATCCATAATGGCAAAGGACTCCGATGCGGATGAAACTCGTCTCGGGTGCTTCCTAGCCTCCGAAGCGGCGCTGACTCCTGAGATGTTCTGTGGGCACGATATAGTGCAGAGGCGGGAACTTTGAGCTTCTGCCAAAGTTAGTTGGCCGAACGGGGTCTGACGCGGCCTTCCAATTCTCACCAACAGGATAAGCACTTCTGACCTAGGGGTTTTCTCATGCCAGTCGAATATTGCTTTTCTTTTCTTCTTTGAACCTTCCACACCAAGAAAACAGTATAGCCACTCGTGATGGCTTGGACAAGATTTAGTCAAGTTATGGTCGAAGTAAAACCCACTACGCAACACGCAAATACTTGCAGAAGACTTCGCCGCTCAGGCACGAGTGGAAGCAGGTTATCACTTCAGAGTCTTCTTAGACTAAGCTTGAAAAGTATTCAATTCAACAACGTTGAAACCAAAAAACCCTAAGTACCGTTTCGCGTTGCCCACAAACAAGTTGACCGAAAACAATGAGCTACGTTCTTGATTGGAACGGATTTTCGTATCTCGAAGTTGCCTTAATTTTCATCACCTTCCCTATTCTCCTTGATGTTGTTGATGTCCTAGTTGACCTTTTTCTTTCTTCTTTTTTTCCCACCCCATTTTGCGAGCTGGCCAGTCGCCTCAGTCAAAACGAGTGATAACGCTTGTGTAGGAGAACTTTGCATGGAGTTTTTCGATGCCCGTGGCACGATTCAGACTTTATCTGACTTCTCTCCTCAATTGATAGATGAGAAACTTCCATCTCTAGCCTCAAAGATCCAGTCGCAGTCAACTTGGATCTCACCTCGGATCCCACGACGACGGCAAAAGAACAACTAAAGCTCCAAGATCTTCATGATACAAGAGCCTTGATTCATGCACTCCCCTCGACTCAGAAAAGGAAAAGAAAATCAAAAAACGCGGAGGAAGCGCGTTAGACAGACATCTTTCGAAGTGGCCAGTGACAGGCGCTCAGAATCATGATGGACCGGTACTAATCTAACTAGTATTTAGTTAGCATTTCACGGTACGTCAAGCCCGAGAAATAGCTAAGCCTTCAGAAAAGAATCCTGAAAATCTGTCGTCTCAGAAATCGGCTGCCACTCATCCATAAGTGACAGAGTCTCCTGGCACTTTCGCCGAACCGCAGCAAGACAGTCGGTGCCAAGAACCAGCCTGACGGGAACCTCCCTACCCTCAGAAACTCCAGATCTGGTCATGACATCCACGACTACGCGTGCACCTTTTGCCGGATCTCCAGGCTGCTGGTTGTCAGCAGCGTCCAGCAGCTTCTTGGCCTTCCCTGCCGGGCCGACACTGTAGGCCTCTAAATCGACTTTCGACTTGATACGAGCACCGGGGTTCAAAAACCCAGTACGGAAATACCCAGGCTCGAGAGCGCATACTGCAATCCCAAAGGGGCTGAGCTCATCGCGGAATGCCTCGGTCAAGTTGCTCACGGCAGCCTTGGTCGCGCAGTACAAGCCCGCGGCGGCGCAGCTTTCCCAGGTGCCTAAGCTGCCGATGTTGACAAGTACTCCGAAGCCTTGGGCACGGAGGTGAGGCGCGGCTGCGCGGCAAACCTTGAGGGTGCCAAGGACGTTGGTGTTGAACTGGTCGAAGGCCTCCTGAGCATCCACTTCTTCAACGGTACCCTCCAAGGCATATCCAGCTGAATTTACTACGTGAGTAATCTTGCCGTGAATTTCATAGGCCTGGTTGACAATATGGGTAATCGTGGCCTCGTCGGCGACGACATCCAACTGGAGGAGCAGGGCCCCGGCAGATGCGAGACCGGATATCTTGGAAGTATTACGGGCGGTTGCAATGACGCGATGGCCGCGGGACAGAGCTTCTTTGGCGATTTCCAAACCGAAGCCCGAGGAGGCACCAGTGATGAACCAGACGGGGGAGTTCATCGTGTGTTGGGTTGCAGTCGACGGCGATCGCCTTTCTGAAGATTGATGAAGTGTATGGGCTGATTGGATACCAAGTGGCGAGTCAATTTTAACATAGTCGAGTTGAAAAGAAGTCTTCCTCTACTTATTATACTCAATCTTTCAAATGTATCCGAGAAGGTAACACAAGACGGTGCCCGGCTTCTTTGCGCAGGATGCTAGAGTCTTGGGCGAAAACGCCACGAGCTGCGATGATGTGAGGGGAACGGTTAACACCGAAGGAGCGTTAGTCGTTACTATCGATCGGTGATAGGCGATGTTGTTCGCCGATTGAAATTTAGAGGGTCAGAGGGAAACCCGAAGGATTTTATCGGTCAGACCGGCCTGTAGGTACCATTCGGTCGTCACTTTGTGTTCCTTTTTTGTAATTGGCATTACAGAGTAGAGCCAACGTAATCTGAGTTTTGCGGCTCGAAAGAGAGACCGGTGGAAGCGTCCCGGCTGTTGATCTTGGGGTTCTTACGGACAACATCTCTGCGAAGCTAAGGCAAGAAACCCAGACTCATCCCTATCCACATCGATATCATACTAACGCAACGCGCGATTCAGGTTGCAACAAACTCACCGTCCAACACATACCGCGATATGCATGTATATTGCCTTAGGCCGAGCGCACTTCAGAGCGTGAATTTGCCTTTTTAACCCATCAAACATGTCTTCACCCAGGATCTCCCTTCATCTCCAAAACCCCATACAAGTACCTCACTGAGGCCTCCTCCTCTGTCACCCTCCAGCGTCTCTTTTGTGTCAAGAATTGAATACATCTAGAACGAAGACCAATGTCTTGCGAGACTACTAATTTCTTGGTCTCTCATCAGTCGGAACTCTAGGAGCGTCCGTCGAGCGCTTGAATGCGTCTCCAGATAACTTAGGTCCCTGCCCAGAACGTCTGGGGGCGGCTTCAGAGCTCCCAGGGCTCTTGTGTTCCGAGTGTCCTGATTTGGTTCTTGTGTCATTGTTAATTCGGAAGGGCATGAAGTCCTTCAACTCTGGACTCTTTGGTTGATCAGACGTTTTGATGAGCCCCCCACCAAAGCAAACGACCCGAGGGCTGTGTAGGGGCACATTCGTGCCTCTAGGTCCTGATGGTAGTCTCACATCACTTAAAATTGCGGTCTGTGGGCTCTTCGGGCAATGCTGGTAGGAGATCGGAGTTAATCAGGGAAGGACCATGGCTTGCGCCAGATAACGACCAAGGTTTCCCCAAGAATGCTTCACAGAAGAACAGATGGAGAAAACAGAACGTCATTCACATCTCCATCGCCTGATTGGTGACTTTCGCGTGTAATACAGGAGGACCATCACAGATCGGAGGAGTGGGATCGATGAACCGCCGCCGAGCCGGAGTAGCGGCCCCACTCGATCGAATGGTCATCTCACGGTTCTACAGTGTTGTGAGATGCTAAGAGAGCGAGTTGGCTACTGAGACAAGTTGGCCTGGCACCTGCCATTCGCCTTCACTGTCGGTCTTGATTAAGTCGCAAGCTATGATGAAGTTGGATTTAGTAGGGAGTGGGGGCGGGAGCTAAAGGCCAGGGTTTGAAGAGTACACGTACCTTACCACATCCTCAGACTTCACTCTCAACTCCGTTGGTGGAGCCGCTATCGGAATATTTTCCAGCAAGCACCGACCGCTCGCTTTGGCGGGGGAACATGGACCTTGCGTGGACCTGAGTCGTATATTAACTTAAGGGTATCCTCCCACTTGACACATGTCCCTTTTATCAATGTGGCGGTCACGACCTCAAGGCTCTTTGTGCAAGTAGCCGACGAGCGACAGTACGAACCCATTTCTCCCAGTCGTGGCGAGCAGCATGAACCTGCTGCACCCGACCTGGTCCGCACCATGATGGGTCTCCTGACCTCTCTCCCGAAGCTACCCCTCGTCGGGTCCATTCTCCTTGTCCTCTGTTCGCTGTTCACTCATGCAACCGCCTACACGGAACTCGGTGACGACGCCTTGCGTGCAATTCCTTCCGGAGGCGACGGCTTCGACATCCAGACCGGCTCACTGCTGGCGCCAATCCTCATCCCTCGCGTCCCGGGCACCCCTGGCTCGACCAAGGTCCAGCAACATTTTGTCGACTTCTTCCGCGCTTACCTGCCCGAATGGACGATCGAGTGGCACAACTCGACCTCCAAGACACCTGCGACGGGAGACAAGGACATACCATTCACCAACCTCATATTTCGCCGCGACCCGCCGTGGGCCAAGGACGGCGAGGTAGAACGCCTGTCGCTCGTGGCGCATTACGACAGTCTCGTACACCCTGATGGGTTCATCGGAGCGATCGACAGCGCGGCGCCGTGCGCGATGCTGCTCCATGCTGCACAAAGCATCGAAGATGCACTGGTGAAGAAGTGGAAGGCCATGGAGGCTTATGGCGACGCCGGCAATGGGCGCGAGGAGAAGAAGGGAATTCAGATCATTCTGCTCGATGGAGAGGAAGCGTGGGTGACTTGGACCGAAGACGATTCGCTCTACGGAGCCAGGTACGTCGGTTGTCCTGTGAGAGGTGGTTTATCTAACGCTGAATAGGGCTCTCGCTGCAAGCTGGGAAGCTGAAATCCATCCGGACTCGATCTACAAGACTGGGCTCTCATCCATCAGTCTCTTCCTCCTCATCGATCTGCTCGGCGCCCCGAATCCCCGGATTCCTTCATACTTCGCAAACACACACTGGGCTTACAAGAACATGGCCAAAATTGAGCACCGTATGCGAGAGCTCGGAGTGCTGGAAACCAAACCGAAGCACCCGTTCTTCGTGGACAAGAACAAGAAGAATGGCGGTTTCAACCAGGGTTACGTTCTGGACGACCACGTGCCGTTCATGAAACGCGGAGTCGAGATTTTGCACATCATCCCCACTCCGTTTCCTGACGTCTGGCATCAGATCACGGATGACGGGGAGCATTTGGACCTACCAACGGTTCGGGACTGGGCGCGTATCATCACGGTCTTTGCAGCAGAGTGGATGGAGGTCAACGAGTTCCTACCTAAGAAGACTGAGGCCGAGATGCCACATGATGAGCTTTGATTTGCGGGGTGTATCGAATCATGGCGTAGAGGAGATTAGGATGACTTTGTATACTTTGACCGCATCGATGCATCTTTCGAAGTCATAATTGCACGATAGAACATTCAACTACGCGGGAATCATTTGCTACACTCGAAAGTGCCAGAAGACTTTGTGCAGTTGTTGAGAACTCGGTCTGGTCATCACTGATGCTCGCGAAAAGCTTCATGTAATTTGAATATCGAGTCAAATCAGCTCAGGTTGTATCATTTACTTTGTATTGAAGTTTCTAAATCAAGTTATCCCATTTTTTCTCTTCAACTGTAAAATCCTGATTTGCATGTTCCCTCTGTACCATTGCTGTTAAGTCACTGTGTGCCTGACTGTGCTAACAGCACGCGCACAGTCTGTAGGGTCCCACTGTTGATGGCCCGTGCACCAATCGGTAGTTCGTGAGGACACGAAAGCTGTCCATAAGTGCAAGCACTTGGTGATGTCGAAGCTCCTGCCTCAGCTACAAGCTGCAACAGACAAGTCGCCCAACCAGCAACAATGCGATTCCTTCACTCCTTGACGCCCGCCCTCGCGCTGTTTGCGGCTGGTGCCGCGCAGGCCGCTTCGTCATGGGGATTTGACAGCGCTACTGTTTCTGTTTCTGGAAAGGGCAAGGATGCCACCAAGGAGAAGTAAGTCGTTACCTGTCTTGGAGCTGCTGCAGACGGGGAATGCCTTCAATTCGGCCTCAATTGCTGACAATCTGCGGTAACAGGCTGAGTGCGACTTCCCCCGTCAAGAATCCCCTCTCCCTAGGGGCCAAGGACTCTCTGAAGGTCATCATCACGGCAAAAGACGGCGACAAGGCCAAGCGCCCTCACCAGGCCTTCTTGATCCTCAAGGAGACCGAGAGCGGCCTCGAGGCCCCCTTCCCTCTGGAGCTCAAGGACAATGGCCGTGGTGTCGTTAATGTCGTGTGTCTCTCAGAAACATATATCTCCCTAGTTGGAATTGTCGAAAAGCTAACGACCTGAAAGGCCCAGAAGGACCTTCCCATCCAGCACCTGCTGGCCACGAAGCCCCTCCGCGCCAGCATCGTCATCGGCTCCTTCGGCGCCTCCAAGGCCCTTGACACCCCCGTCTTCGACCTTGACGTAAAGCGCGACCCCGCCGCTGTTCTTCCTTCCTACAACGCTCCCCTCCGCTACGGCAAGCAGCCCGAGGTCCACCACGTCTTCCGCGACGACCCCCGCAGCCCTCCCAAGGTCATCTCATTGATCTTTGTGCTCGCCGTTCTGGCCACGATCCCCGTTCTCCTCGTGGGCGTAGGTTCTTCCCAATTGGCGTGCTACACACGTTATCAATCGAATGCTGACCTGTCCTTTCTCCTTTCAGTGGCTCTCCCTCGGCGCCAACTTCAACCACCTCTCCAAGGCCCTCTCCGCTACGCCTCTGTCGCACGCCGCCTTCTTCGGCTCCATCGTCGCCATGGAGGGTGTCTTCTTCCTCTACTACAGCGCCTGGAACCTCTTCCAGACACTTCCCGTCATTGCCATCGTCGCGACCTCCATCTTCCTCAGCGGCTCCAAGGCCCTCGGCGAAGTCCAGAGTCGTCGCCTCGCTGGCCAGAGGTAGATTTCTGTTGCTTCACGACTACATACATATTGAAGGGGACAAGCGAGATGAGCGCCCGCAATGCGGGAGCAATAAAGACAGCTTCTGGCTTGAATGACGTGCGGAAGTAATTGTTTTCTTCCGCAAAGTTGGGCAGGGTGAGAAAGTTGTTGAGATTACTACACTCCACCCCCGCCATTGTACATCAGCATTCACGATAGCATCTGGGCATTTGTGGAATAGACAAGGTCGAAGAAAAGAAGAAAAGGTGAAATGAACCAAAATATGGTGGAACGCCGTCTAAGAGGAACGTCCTGCTCGCTCGCTACGTTGAAACTCGTGAACCAAGGACTCTCACCAAGCCTACTCCCGCTTCTCGTCGCCATCTCTCAAAACTTCCACACTCCTCCTGGCACCGATTCTCGACGACTCAGCCTCTTCATAGGCAGGCGGGGCCACCTCATCGCCAGTCGAAGCCCTCCTTCGGCTCTCTTGAGCCTCCTCGATTCCTTCTTCCTGCCTCGTAACCTGGCCTTGCCTCAAAGACTGACCCCCGCAGTGAAATCCCTGCTGCGACTGCTGCTGCTGCTGCTGCTGCTGCTGCCCGTGATACTGCATTCCGCCGGGAACGTACCCAGGATACCGGCCGTTCGAAAACCTCTGCGCCTTCTGGGCATGTCTCATGGCCTTCCGCTCCCTCTTCTGCTGGCGCCCTTTCCCAAAGGGCGTCGCAACGGCGCAGATGCCGCAGGGCTGACCGCCGGGGCCCGCGCTACAGCCGCAAGCATCGGCAGGGCTGGCGTAGCCGGCTGTTGACACGACGGGTTGGCCTGCTTGGTTGTGGTTGTGGCCATACGGGTTCCTGCCCGCGGCGACGTGGACGACCGTGGAGACGAGACCGGTGATGAGACCCATTTGTGGAAAAGGTGAATATGTAAGACTTATTGGTGAAGCGAGGAGTGTAGCGTAGTGGAGGTAAGTAATTGTATTTGATTATGCCACCAGATAATCCAAACAAGTGACTTGGTCGATGCAGCTTGTAGTTATTGTATATAAAAAGGCGAGAAAAAAGTCTCGATGATGCTGATAGAATCCGCAATTTCATCCACGATCACCACCGTCCTTTTAAACCACGCTTGGAATCCTTCCACATTTCACACTTCCAAAGCCATGCCGTCGCCGTCCAAAGCACTAGATCTCCCGATAGGGAAGCCCATTCGAAAGCAGAGCGCAGCGGCTACAGAGGTGCAGCCAAGCCACGATCAACCAAGTGGGTCCGCCGGCACCGAGTTGCCGGGTTCGTTCAGTCGCGAGACTGAGCCCCGGTCAGTGGAGGACAAAGGAGAAGATAAGTCCGTCAAGCCGGCTGGGTCAGCCACAAACGCTTGAGAGGAACGTCAGCTTCTCGCACTCGGCTGCCAGACCAACCAGTGGAAAGTTGGAGGGAGTTTTAGTGTAGTTGCGCGCAGCGCGCTAGTAGTATGGAATGGCACATCCATCCTCAGAACAAGGGGAGACGAGGAGGCACTGTGGGTTAGCAAGACAAGGGGAGTCTAACAGTCAATACGCGGGATCTCCGATTGAAGTCAAAATGACGAGTGCACATTTTTGTTTTTGCAGAACAACAAAATGCTAGTCTAGTTAGCGCAAGATGGAAAGCAAGGCGGAAAATTAAAAGTGACTAGGAAAAGGAGGCCGTCGTTCAAACCGTCCGGCGGCTGTGCAAAGCGTATTTAAGGGGACTCATCTATACTTCATGAAGTAAGTACGCTATCTAATCATTCATGGCTTCATCTTGTTTGATGCTGCAGCTGCAGCTTCTGCTGCGCGTAACCTGCCGTTCGAAGCCGCGGCGAGCTCCCACCAGGCTCGCATGAGGGCCATGCCGCCATTCTGCGTCTCGGGGGTCCTTCCCCTCCCGCGGTCGTTCGGATCGCCGCTCGTGCCCGCTGCCGCCTGGGGTCCCCGCCGCTCAGTTCCGTCTCCGTTCTCATCTCGCGGCCCCTGTCCGCTTAAGCGACCTAGCACTTGCTGTCCGGGTTGTTGCTGACCACCAACCAGCACGTAGCTGCTTGTCTGGCTTTTTCGCGCTTCGCCGTTGGGCGCCCAGACCTTGTCCGGGTTACCGTTGGCCCAGAGGCCGTCGTGCGGGAGTCCGTAGTTACGGTAGTCGGTCACGTTTGGCTCGTTGTCAGGAACACCATCCGTATTCACCGTGGGCATGGCGCCTTTGAAAATGCCTGCACTCCACCACATGCCGAAACGGCCTTCGCCATCCCTACTAAGCAGGGCCGACTTCGCATTGTGCTCTACCCATTTCAGATAGGCCTGGCATGCGGATCCGTGAGCGGTTTTGATTCGGTTATAAGCCTGTGCATTCACAGTCATGCCAGGCTGAACTTCAGTTGGGTCGAGGTGTTGGCAGAAGGTTACGAAATGGTGGAAGAAGATGCCCTTGAAGGTTTGGCCGTCCTGTGAACAGGTCGCGCTGGCATCGCATCGATCTTCCATAATACCACCTCGGCCCAATCCGCGCCAGGGAGGCAAGTACCCCGGAGGAAGTTCTGACAGATCATCGACCGGCTTGTTAGCTGCCAAATCCCAGCCTGAAGCCTTGATAACCGCCTGAATTAACCTGTGGCCATCCTCGAGGTAAGATGCGCTTCCTGTGGCGGCCCAGAGCCCGCGTTGGCCAGTCAGTAGCACGCCTTGGTTGTAGGTGAAGACTGCCTCGCTGCGAGAATCGCACTTGGTGTTACCCGGCTTTGACCTGTCCACATGGTAGCCGTCTACGTAAAGACCCGCATCGTTGGTCATGTTGACACCGGTCAGCCACTTGTAACCTTCAATCGCAGCGGCGAGGTACTTGGGTTCCCGCGTGACTTTCACGCCGCTCGCATTGTTGATCCAAGGGGTTGTGTTGTTGTCTCCCGGAAACCACAGATACATCGATATGGAAGCCGCAATCCAGAGCTCATTGGTGATGGCGTTCTTGTACGGCTCCAATCTGGGGTTCCAATTCATGCCGCCACCGCAAAGGCGTGTGTCCCAGCCCTTCGATCCAAGGTCCCAAAAGATTCTTGCTCTGTGGGCAAAGGATGGTATCCAGTATTGACCGTGCCATGGCCCATTTGCCAAGGCATCTCCGAGTCCTTGAGTGGCACTTTCGTTGAGACCCTGTCGCGGGTAAAATAATCCAGTGTGTATGTTAATGAATTTCACGGCATCGACCCAGCCAAGCACAACCCAAAGAATGTCGTCGAAAGCCTGTCAAGCCCCTAGGTTAGACTGTTGGTTTCACTGACTGGTCTCGGGGCACCAACCTGGTTGCGGATCGCAACGGCATCTTGGCCGAAGTAAGAGGCCGCCAGTTGGGCGAAGAATGTGTCTATCAAATTGCGCTTTGCGCCCTTGTCGGAATTTCCTCCGATATCGAGGACTGCCAGCGCTTGCGACAAGGAAGTCAGAGCACCTGACAACATTGTCTCCATAACAGCGGCAGTCCAATCGATGGCTGCGGGCCAAGTTCCTTGGTCTGCGACAAAAAAGTCATGTTGCATGACCGTGAGGGCCTCGAAGGCAGCCTCGAGAGGCTCATTGTTGGTTGTTGACGTATGAAGGGATGTTTTCTTTGCGGACTGGGGTGCCTGCAGGAAGGTCGTTGGTTGTCTAACTTCGCAATACGTCGGGGGCTTGGACTCGGAATAGAAGATGGGGCAGTACGTCTGAGGCGTACTCGGAGGTGTAGCCGCAGCGAGAACGCGAGAGGAGGAAGCCAGAGCAAGCAGCGCAAGGTAAGCCCCAGGCATTCGGAGGGTCGATCTGGCCATGGTGGACGTCTCAGATACAGATTATTATATTCAAGAAGGTGAGCAAAGAGCTCTCTAGAAGGCCGCTCATGTACAGCAGCGCACTGCCATGTTCAGAAAGGGGTTTGTGGTCGCCTCAGCGAGTTTCGACGCAGGAGAGAGACTCGTATGCAAAGCAACAGTAACGCGACAAGCGATTGATGGGGAAAGAGAGAAAATAAGCCAAAAAACTGAGGGTTGTTCAAGAGTAAAACAGGACAACGAGCGGAAGGATGGCAGCGCTGAGTAGCCGGGCGTTGGCGTTGGCGATGGCGGCCAGGCCGAGCCATGCCAGCCCACTTTACCAGGCTAGATCCACCTGCACGAGGCACTCAAGTGGTCGCAGAATGGCGCAGAGAGGTGGTTGCCAGTTGGTGACCTCGTTCGGAAGGTGGCGGCCACTACCAGGTTATGCTCATGCGGGGCACCTGGGGTCGCCAAGACCCTGATTCCTGAACTCGAGGTGCGCTCTGTCACTCTGTCAGGGCAAGCTTCGGCATAGGGACTCACTGGAGACAATCGATGTCGTACTGGGTACCTTACCTTTACTATAAGTAGGAAAAGTATTCTTCTGTCTTACTACGATGCAAGGCCGCTTCCCGATGCCATCTACCAGGCCAAAAGGCACGCATCTAGAAACTGGTCACGAGTACTCGATTAGCCGGGTAGTGTTTCCGTCTTACACCACAAGCCAGCATCTCAGACTTAAGCCAGCCTCCCCGGCGGTGTGAAGCCCACGATGGCACAGCGCATCGACGTCGTGATCAGCTGCCTGCCGATGTCTGGCGAGATGCCGATGGGTCTGGTGACTTGAATCTAGCTCTCGGACATGACCAACAGTAAGTGTCTGCACCAAGACCAAGACGTCAAGGACTTTGGATTGAATGACATCTGCCGGAGAAGCATAGTTCAGTGAAGTCATCTTGGAAAGCTTGTCTCAGGAACCTGCAAGTAGTCGCAGGTTTGGAACGATGAACAGAAGCCGTTGAAGAAGACCCCGTGGAATGCATCGCTAGACTGAAACGGACTGCGTCGGCTTCTGTAGATGTTTCTAGCAGTGCTCGGCCGCGCTAATCTGTGTCATGAACTCCCGAGGTCGACCTTGTGGCTTTGGTAAAGCATGGGTAACGTATTAAAGGGTATTCCCCTTCTCCACGGATTGTTGCCCTCTGTCCGGCCTTACTCAGCGACGCATTCAGCGTGAACTCAGACCTTGAGGACAAAATGTGTTCACCGAAGCACACCGAAGTAGAACTGGTCTTGTCTGTGGTGGAGAGCTCAGTACAACAGCCGAAACGAGCCGGGCAGGATCTGCGTAATTTGATGAAGCCCTTCCACCTGCTCACTTCACTATGAACACCAAGCAATATCTTCAAAAAGAAAAAATACAGGAAAAATAAGAGAGACAGCTTTAGCAATCATATTTTCTCGCTGAAGTGCGGACAAAGAACGCGGTCTTTATGTCGTGCAGCACCGCGGGCAGGACGCGCTTTCAGTCTGCTTCGGACGCCTAAATCCTCAGCGCCCATTCGCTGACCAAGTGCGCCGGGCCGCTAAGAGCAGGGCAAGCTGCCCCACTAACCTGCACCTCTGCCACGCCCAGCCACGGGCCAATTGTTTACACGCTTCGCTATTGGAAAGTAAACAAACGATCCCTGCATTTCACGTTGAACGCTTGTTCCTTTCCATTTCTCATCCGCAAGTTCGTCTCTATCAATCCTCTCATCCGCAGAGCCATTGTGCCCGCATTTATGCCTTGAGCAGCTTTCTCATGCTCGGTATTGCTTCAGTGCAGTCTTACGCCTAATTTACCCGCCCATCAAACCGCCGACGCGCTGCCTTCCGCCGCTTGCTGCGCGAACGAACGTGAATTTACCTCGCTACCTTTCCAAGTCGACTCCCGCCTCGGAAGCCGCGTCCAACGCGTGAAAGGGCAGCCATGGAGCCCGACGCTGTACACAGTCGCTACCGCTCTCGCATACTGCGAGAGATGAACGCCAATCGCGAGAACCCTTTCAACTCCCCGCCATCTTCTACAGGCTCTCACGGCACCGTTAGCCCGACCATGACCTCCTTCTTCTCGGATCCCGACGGCGAGTCTACACGGAGACTTAACGAGGACATTGCTCGCCTTGTCAATCCTTCTAATGGAGGACTCCAGGTTGATTTGGAAGTTGCCCACCGCAAGTGGCCCGAATACTACGGCAAGCCCAAAAACCCCGAGGCCAAAACCGACAGAGCTGCCGCCACCAAGGCCAAGGCCAACGGTCCATTGCGACACAAGGACAACGTCTCCCACAAGAGCATCGTGCAAAAGTATCTTTCCACAATTGAAGACACTACACAAGATACCTGGCAGGGTTCTAAGCGGACCCGCGCTGAGATGCAGCCCCGTGTCGATAACGACTCTGACCTTTCTTCCAACATGTCCAAGTCGCCATTCCAATTCGACAACATTAGTGCCGAGAACTTTCGATTCAATCCACAGCAGCAACGGAATCAGAGCCCGTTTGCTAAGGGGCACGCTCGCACAGCCTCCGGTAACTACAAGGTTGCTCGCCGCTCTTCTATGGCCGCGAAGAACGAACGTCGGAAATCAGACTTCCTGGCCCCTCCTACGCAGGCCACACCGAAGGCGGCATCGCCCCAGAATGCCCCTACACACGAATCAACTCCCGTCACATTCAACACGATTAAGAACACGTTTCCCTCCCCCGCGACCACCGATAGCCCTGCTCAGAACGGTGTTACGTCTAGATCGTTCTTCATGCCCGACATCTCACACCTCAACGATTTCGTTTCGGGAAACCTTCGATTCGACGGTGGATTACAGAACGGCGTTCCAGTCTTTGTCAAGAACGGCCGCGTTCGCAATCGCGTTGAAACCCTGCCACCCAACGATCATGCCGAGGTTGATGGCCTTGCGATCCCCGAAGATGAGGAGAACATCTTTGTGTCTCTGGATATGATCAGAGACGAGATATGTAATCTACAAGAGCATGACGATCTAGTGCAACGCCATGCCCTGGATCTCGAGGATCAAGTCACCAATTTGCAAAACGAACTCAAACGGCTGAAGGGTCGCAAGTCTATCGACAGTGCCCTCGGATCCAGGACAGGTTCGGAGCCTGAGACTGCTGCTGATGAGCGTTATCACATGGAGAAGCTTCGTAAGTCACCTAAAGCGTCTTGAGTTGACCCTAGATTAACCAAAACCAGAACTTGAGTCGAAGATGGCGGCATTGCAGTCCCAGCTTACCCAGGCGACGACCCGGATTGGAATTAGCGAGGCGGAGAGCAACACTTTATCGCTCGAGAAGGATCGGGCTGTCAAAAAGCTCCAAGAAGCCTGTGTGGACATCGGCGAGCTGATGGACAAGATTGAGATGCAGGAAAGACAGCTTCACGAGACTCAAGAAAAGCTCAATGCAACCCTGGAGATTAACCAGAACCGGGAAACCGTCCAGAAGACCAGCTACAAGCACAGCAGCGACGGTCTGCACCTCGACAACAACAATTCTCTTCAGGCAGACAATCACAAGCTTCGCCGAGAACAGGAGACTCTGCAGCAAGAGCTGGAGGAATTGCGAGCAGACAACAATACCCTACGCCGAGAGCAGGAGTCTCTCATCAACGAGAACCGGTCACTGCGCAGCAACGCACGTTCCCTCATGGCTCAGAATGAGGAACTACGCCGAACCGCCGGGAATACCAAGGAGGATATACATGCTGCCCATGAAGAAGTCGAAGCTTTGCAGGTAGAACTTCAGACGATTGAGCAGGAAAGAGATACACTCAAAGAGGACAACAACAGTCTCGTCCGCCATAACGAGAAGTATTTTAACGAAAACAAGATCCTTCGTCGCGAGAACTCAGGCTTTGAGAGAAGTATCCACGACCTACATGACGAGAACATGCATCTGAAGGAGGAAGTTGAGCTCCTCAAGCAGCAACTCGACCACTGCCGCCCTCTTGGAAAGACGGAGGAGTTTTCCGCGCGCATCAACAAGGAGGTTGAAGATGAAGAGACGGAAGAAAACATGACCTCAGCGTTCTTCATGCCCGACATTACCATTGATAGTACGCAGAATTCGAAGGCCATCGAGATGACTGCCGAGGAGAAGGCGACACCGAAGCGGGCCACTCCTAGCAAGAAGACTATTGAGATCACCGAGACCACCGAGCAGACGGACCGTAGCGTCAATGATCAAGATACTTTCCAGAGCCAGCAAAGCTCTGTCACCGAATCTCGCTCAAAGAGACGGCCGTCCGGCTCTCGTACTCGGAGCTCTTCCAGCCAGGGCCAGAAGGTCGCCTTTTCCTTGCCGGAACGGTCTGCGTTGAATGCGAAAAACAGCAAAGCCTCGAACGTTGCGAACAAGGGTAGCAAGAGAAGTAGCAACTCTCAAACGACCTCCAAGAGCTCTCTCAAGGATGGTTCTGCTCCGGAGTTGGATCCCTTCCAGGCTGATGACGAGGGCACCATGCAATCACCGGAACACACTCAGACCCACTCTTTGGTTGTTGACGTGAGGAGCAAGAAGGAGGGGTCCTCAAAATCCCGGACTGTTCGAGAGGAGACCACAAACACCACCCGCAACTTGACGAGCCAAAGCCAGAGAAGCGGCTCTGTCAAGTCGCGTGTTAGGCCTTCCCAAGCCAAGTCAGCTAATGTTGACCTGATCACTCAAGGCGGACTCGAGGTTACTTCGACGACCGAGATGAAGGGTAGCTGCCCCGGCCTGTCTCTAAATGCTCGTCGCGTCCTTGACAGCTTGACTGGACACAGCTGCAAGAACTGCATCGTATGCACCCGTATCAAGGCCCATCGCGGAACCGTGACTGCGGCCGACATTGCCGAGGGAAAGAAGCGCATCAAGATTTCAAGACCCGTTCCTCCCTCCGAGCAGTATGAGAAGCTGGGTATGTCGACAGAAGACAACACCATGAGACCTTCCCAGCCTCCGGGTAATGCCTTGGCCAAGGTCATTCAAGGTCTGAAGGATGAACTGGAGCACATGAAGATGGAGGCGGCGAAAATGCAGGCTTGGTACGATCAACACAACCCTGCTCTCAGCGAGACCAAACGTAAGCAGCTGTATGCCGATCTTCAGGTCAACCGAAGCCAACAGGAGGTCAAGAATGGGCAGATTTACGCTCTCTTCGATGTTGTGGAGGGTCAGAAGCAAGCCGGACAGGATATGTCTGATGAGGAGGTCGATGTGACGGTGTTCAGTATTACAGGATTGAGCGTCAGGGAGATCACTGACCAAATTACTTGGGAGGGTATCCAGGGATAGGAGCCTAGCCGAGCTTGAGGCTTGTGACATGATGCGAGTATTCTCGTAGGGAGTTTGGGGTCAATTTGTCGGTATCGGGACGGGCGGATGGAAGGTTTTGATTTGGCCGGAGATTGTGAAAAGGCTGCTTTTGTTCGGTTGCACGCGCTTGGTCCGCGTTGTATATACTAGGCTCTTTGGCAACAGGTCGTTCATGGACAGGAATTATACCCCGGGTCAGAAACACAGGTTGCTTTGCTTCGGACTCGTCTTGCATGTCAATGTGATGGTTGGTCTGGTCGTCTTGATCCTCGATGTACTCGCACATGGTCTGCTCTTGGCCGACGTCGATGTCAGGCAGGCAGCCGCCTGTTCACACGCGCTCCTGCCAGTCCCAGGGTCGAGGCGAAGGCAAGACGAGCGTGCAGATCGCATAGCGTCGTGTGGGGGTACAGCAAAGAATCGTGAACACGATGAATCACCTGGAACCCGCAAAAGTGCGCGCTACATCAATTCATCCAGTCCGAGTCTTCCCACCTGCGGACTGTCGTACAGGTAGTCTTCGCTCGGTCACATCTGGACATCGCACCACGGACGTGAAAAGTTTTTTACCGGTAGCGGTTTCCTCCAAATCCAAGCAGTAACGCGTCATCCGATACGTTTATAGGTTGCGACCTTTAGGTGGGTTATTCGACGTTACACTTCGCGCGAAAGCAAGAGAGGCGACGTGCCCAACCTCCTCCCCAGGGAGAGGTAGTGTTGGGCAAATCAGGACCTTGACCCAGCAATGCGGCTTCAACAGCGCTACTGTCACTATTTCTATTGGAAATAAAATTTTGCAGCAGGACTCTCTTCCTCGTACCACCGCGTGGAAGCGATCAGCACAATGAAAAGTGGAACAAAATCAAAAATTCCGCGCGCGACGGTCCCGAAGGACAATCGAAAGGAATCGACTCCACGGTGTGCAATGCAGGCCTCTCCCTTTGCCTCCAGGAGTTCTTGATCGCCCGGAGGCCGCGCAAGGTAAGTATACCTTCTAAAAGGAAAGGAATGAAATCTGTGGGAGTTGGCGATGTTTATATAGATGGTGTAGGCGGTGGGTAGTGGCAGAATGTGCGGCGCGATCACTCCCGGGTGGATCTGGAGGTGAATTTTCTGATTGGATGGAGAGTGTGGGTTTGGTTTGTGCCTGGTGAGGACCTGGCTGCTATCTGCCTGAAACAAGAGGTTCCGTAGATGGAAGGCAGGGCAAGTCTTCCTTAGTTTTCCAGGGCAAGAGACATGACCCAGAAGAGTTTCGTTCGACTATGGTTCTGATCTACAAATAAGATTCGTTGAGTTTTGTCTCCTCCTGCTCTTTTCCGTCAGTGGTCCTCAGGCGTGACTTTGAAGGCTCTAACCTCCCCCATTCCCAGTCACATACATCATGGGACTTTGGCCTTATTCGGTTAATGCTTCATGTACGAGTGCCCGTCGTCTCGTAGCTTACTGATGACCTCGTCACATCCGTGATTACCTCGGTTGGATAGCGCTGTGAAGCCCGAGCTCCCTGGCGTCAATATCGATTTCGCATCCGAAAAGAACATAGAAAATACTTTAGGTTTGGCGTCTAAGATGTGCACTGTAGACGACGAGCAAATCAGCTCAGCCAAAGGTTTTCGTGATAATGGAATGCAAGAGCAGCTGGCGCACCGCCCGGCTCATACAGAGGGTCAGCGTCGGCTCCTCGTCACAAACGGAACTTCGCGATGACAATACTCCCTCCTTTACTATGCGCATATTAGGAGGCCAAGTAGGAAAAAGGGCTCATATTCTCAGTACGGATGTGACGAGTGAGCGATGCCTCCTACCAGACCAGGGACTCTCGTCCGAACTCAGTACTAGGTAGGTAGTCAGCAGCTCCAACACATCTCAATAATGTTGGCCGAGCCCAACAAGTTCTGCTATATCTGAAATACGCGTTTTCCAAATGCGCTCCAGGTCATGAAGCAGCAGCATCTACTGGAGAAATTTTGCAGAATAACCGGCTGATACCTATGTCAGGATTTACTCGGCTGCACGATCACTGGTCCACATAGCTTTCACAGGCGAGGAGACCGTAACCGAAAAGATGTTGCTCGTTCGGGCGAGATACTGCAAGTGATAATTACACGACAGACAACTTAGATGGCGAGGTGCCCGCAGCAGAGTAAACATGACACAGCCTCCGATCAGCAAAGCACGAAGTTGCTAATGCTCTGTGCGCTAGTGACCAGGATCTCTCCGTTCATGATGCCGTGAACATAACACTCTCCAATCACAGCCTATTGCTTTCCCGAGACCCTTAGTACCATTGGCGTGCTGCAGCCTCGAAAATTAGCCACCTTGTCGCCAGCCCTCGTCGCGGAGTCCAATTCTGCCTTGTGCCGTGCCGATAAGGCGTCTCCAGGCAGTCACATTCATGGCCCGTGACAACACCTCTCGTTGATCTTCAATTGGTTGTAGATTCTTTCTGAATTCTTCATCTTCTGCCACCAAAGAGTCCGCTTAGTGCCAGAGATGAGCTCCTCCAGCGTAGCCGCCCAATGCAAGCTTCTGATTGCGAGCCATAAGCTCATGGCAACCGACCCCGTTGGTATAGACACCTGCAGCCAGGCGCCAGCATCCAGGGCCGGGAGGTTGCCTTCCGATGCGGCGTTGCCCAACAAAGTGCGCCAGAGGGCGTCTCGGATGCCTTCCAGTCCGCCATAGGCACCATCAGGGGCCTGGGCGGTATTCTGTGGGAATGTGTCATCTACTTCGGCTGGGTGGATTGAGCTCAGGTTGCAGATGGTGCCGAAAACGATGCCTTCAACCGCGAGGATATGTTCTGGTGGGGAGTAGAAAGGAGGCGATGCAGATCCCTCTCCTCCCGCGCAGTATGCACCGGGAAGCTGGGCTGCAGGCGCCGGCTTACAGGTCCAACAGACTGCCAACGAGGGAAGTTCGCGGTTGCAAGTTGTTCCGATGACGTCGGCCTTGTCCGAGTTGGAAAACGAATTCAGCACATGGCCAACAACGGGCGTGATCTTCCAGTGATTCATAGCAGATAGAACGTCCTCCAAGCTCTATTGTCGTGATGCCTTTAGCATCGCCTATTCCTAGCGTAGTATATAACTAATATTAGCTCCGGAGCAACCTTTTTCTAGGGGTCGCTCCTCTAACTATAGTTATAAGTAACTATATTATAGCTACTCTTATTATAATAAAATAAGCTCTTAAGTAACTATAAATATAGCTTTATAAGATATTTCTTAATAATTATAAGCTTAGCTCTAACTAGACCTTTAATTTATTATTTTAAAATAAGCTTTTATTACTAAAAGTATTTATTAAAACTTCGTCTCTCTTATTCCTTCTTTCCTCCTTAATATATATTATTTTCTATTATCCTAAACCCTTTATTTCTAAGTAACCTTAATTATAATAGTTTTTTATTATTATTATAATAATATTATACTACCTAATTATATATAAGAACTTTACTACTTAGTATATTATAATCTAAGCTAAAACCTAAGCTACTAGAGTTTAGAAGTATATTAACTTAAATAACCCTAAGGGATCTTTATATCTAGGTAAGACCTTATTAAAAACCTTAACTCTTAACATATATATTATTAAGTAAAACTAGGATATTAATACCTAATACTTAAAATTAATATATTACTTTATTTAACTAAGAGGCTCTAAAAGAGGCTATTTCTAATTAATACGGTCCACGAAGTAGGCGAAAATTATAGGTGAAAAACTGCTATCTATTTCGAAGGTTATTTCCTTAAAGGTAATAAGCCCTTTTATAAGGGTTAATACGTTTAGGTGCGTTTAATATATTAAACGCGTTAGACGCCCTTAAGCGGGATAACCGCGCTAAGCGTATTTAGTATTAATTACCTATATAAGAAGAAAAATATATTAACTACGATATATAATATAAAATTTAATTTATACCTCTTATTATAGTAATATACTAGTAAGTAGAGCTATACTATTATATATAAGTAACTATATATAACCTTACTTCCTTTCTATTCCGTGCGTTTTAATTATATCCTACTTTAGGCTAAGGGAGTCTTAGGCATAGTATTAGTTATTTTTAAGAGGTCGGGGTAGTCCTCGTCCTCGTTATTAATAATCTCTTTAGCTATAACTAGGAGTTAGTTAATATTAATATTATAAGTAGTAGCTAGTTAGGTATTATCCTCGTATTACTCTAGGAATAAGTAGCGAGATTCGTTACTAACCTTAGGGTATGCCTTAGTAATACTATTATCTTTAATTATAGTAATTAAGGTAGCGAGGGAGGCGATATTAGTATAAAAGCCTCGAAGGTTAGTAGTATATTTATACTAAAAGTTAGTTATATCCGTAGCCTTAGGGTTACTAAGGTCTAAGAGAGCCTAGATAGCGCTTAAGTTATTACTATTAACTATAGCCTAACTAACGTAAGCATTATCCTTAGTATATATACTAGGAAACTTATATCGTAGTATCTACTTAATAATAAAGAATAGTAATATAGCGCTAAACTCCGGGTTACTTATAATTTATTTAGTTATAAATAAGTTAAGGGCGTGGATATATATATATAGACTAAGGATAATTAAGCCGTTCTAGATAAGTATATATAGGGTAAGGCGTTTAGTGCAGCAGGTAGCTATAAGGTTAGTAGTATTAAAGAAATAGAAGCGCTAAAGGTATATATTAATTACCTCTTAAGTAGTTAGGAACTTTATATAGGAATGGGTAAGGTAATAGAAGCTAGCGACGTAAGTATAGGATTACTAGTCTATAACGACGATTTTCTTAACGCTAGTAGTAGTATTAGGCGTCTTAGCGGAGCTAGGCGCGTTAATAATATTAAAGGGGCTAATATTAGAGGAAGGATTAATATTAGGGCGATCCTCTAGGCTAGTAGCTAACGTAATATACTTAGTAGAAGACCTAGTAGTAAGGTATTATTCTAGGCTAAGGAAGCCCGGGCTCTCTTATATTAGTCCCTAGGGAATAGTCGCTATAATAAACTTAAACTTATTAGTAGCTAACTTAATAAATTAGCCTAGGTTAAGGGTAATAGCGCTAGTATTAATAATATAACCCTTAGAGAGCGCTATAGTTAGGGCGATCTAGGTCTCCTTATATCTATTAAGTAGTATAGTAATATAGCTAATATATTTACTATAGGCTTATATTCCCTCGATAGCCTTAATAGTATCCGTTATATTAGGGGTGCTAATACTAGTAGCTTGCTTCTTAGGAGTAGCTATCTTATTAGTCTTATTCTAAGTAATAGGAATTAATCTAGTACTAGTTATAATAATATTAGTTAATAGTTAAGGTTTAATATATTTAGTAGTATTAGTAGCTTAGTTAGGTTAGCTAGTATTAAGGGATAGTTTAGGCTAATTAGCGCTAATAGTCTTATTAGCTTAGTTATATTTAGTAGTAATATATTTATTATCTCCGCTTAAGGCCTCTCTAGAATTAATAGAAATAGGCGTACTAGCGATATTAATAGTATAGTATAGGTTATATTTAAGGGAGTTTTATATAGTATTATAGAGGGATAGCTACTTAATATTCGAGATAGCGTTAGGGAATTAGTAGTAGAACTTAATTCGGTTTATAGATAGCAGTCGGGCGACTAAGTAAGTATTAGTACCCGGGTAGATAATAAATAGGGTATTAGAAATATTATAACTAGTTCTATAACGTTAGGTCTCTTAGTTAAGGGCGCGCTTAAAGATTTCTTAGTTATAAATATAATATCTAGGCTTATTATAAGGGATCTTAACGTTAGGTAGGTAGTAGCGAATATAATTAAGGGTAATATACTTAGCGTCTTCGCATTTAGAGCGTTATCTATTTATAGTAAAGTAATACCTAGGTATATATAATATAGGTTACTCTAGTAGCGCTAAGCGCGTAATAATATAGAGCGTTAGTAAGATTTCTTAACGTCTTAATATAGATAATAGTAATAAAGGGAGATATATAAGAGTAATAATAGTATAGTAACGGGGTTAAAGGCGTTAACGCTCTTTAGTAAAATATATATATAGAGGATAAATATGCTTAATACTAAGTGAGCGGAGGTAGTAGTAATAACTAGTAGGGTTACCTAGTAATGTAAATTTATTTTATATATATATACTTAAGCGCTAATTTTTCTTATTAGCTAAGTAAGAGTAGGGGTTAACCTTCTAGCGAGGAGGGTAGTTATATTTATAAGGGTTCTTATAGTACTAAGAGTAGAAGGAGTTCGAGAGGGAAGGTATAATAGGCGTAGTTATTTTTACTAATAGGATAGGCGTAAATATCGCTATTATCGGGGTGAAGTTCTTAGACGCGCTAAGCGCGCTAAACGTCTTTGCTTTATAATAAGGCCTTAGTTATAATACTTATTATAGTCTACTTACTTATTTAAGGCGCTTTAAGCGGCGCGTTCCTTATTTACGATATATATTATATTATTCCCCTAGGTTCTTACGAGGCCTTCCTCTTAAGCGCCTTAATAGTCTTTTACTAAGCTCTAATACTAGTTTAATACCCTATTAGATAGGTCTTTAAGTTTATACTTATCTATAGAGCTATTCTATCTCTTATTCCTTACTTTTAAATATAGTAATAAGTTCGTCTATGTTTATAGCGTCTTTATCTATCTAAATAGTATATATTAGTAGGTAACCTTTCTATTTAACTAGATATTATACCTTTCCTCGCGCGAGGGTTTATTTCTTAAGAATACTTTTAATCTCAAAATGCTCATATGCTTTAAGCTAATAAATATTATTATCTTCCTTAACCTTAACTAGGCCTTAGTAGTTATCTTAGTGGTTAAATAGGTTACTACTAGGGGCTAGTGCTAGTATAAGTTAGATAATAGATATAACTAGGTAAATATTTATATTAGGTAGAATATCGAGGCGGTATACTAACTTATTAACGCGTTTAAGGACCTTAAATAGAATACGCTAGTAGCTATACTTTAGGTTTAGTTATCCTAGTAGATAATATCCTAATCCTATTTTAAGGTATACCTAGTTACCTAGCTTAAAGGTAATAAAACGATATTTTTTATTATACCGTTCCTTTATATATAGCTAGGCTACTGCGATTAAAATTTTTACTTCCTCCTAGAAGATTTCACAGTTTATTTTAGGGTTAGTATTACCTAAGATATTTAATACGTTATTCGTGTTTTTACTATATAGGATTTAGTTTAGTAAATAACTAATAACTTATAAGTAGGCGTTATTAAGGTTATATTAAAGGCTTAGTAGTAATATTACCTAGTTATTATTAACGAGGTTAAGAAAGTAACGAATAGCTAATTTAACGGTTTGATTTTTACGTTCTAAAATACTATCGGTTTATAGATAATATATAGTTATAAATCTTAATTTAGTATATAATTCCGCCTATAGCGCGGTTTAAAACCTTAAAAGGAACTTTTAGTTATAATTAGATATAATAGCTTTTAGTATTCCCTAGTTACTACGCTAGAGGTTATATAGAAGGAGGCGTCCCTAGATCTTAGTAATATATATTAAGTAACTTAGGATAAGGAGCGTTACTTTAGAGAACTTATTAGTTATAGTAAATATTATATTAAGAAGTAGAAAGTTCTCTACTTCGTAGCCTAAATACTATAAAGGTATTTCGGGAAGTCTAACGATAAAGTCTATAGTAATTATATAGAAGGGGATAGCTAGTATTAATATTAGCTATATCGCGCTAAGTAGTAGTTAACGTTCTATATTTATTATTCCGTATTAGGGGTAGTTAGCTATATAATTATTAACTTATCGTTTAAGACGTGGTATATAAAAGTATTTATTAATAGCTCTCTACGTCCGTTCCTTACCGAAGTAATAGTAGTTATTATAAGCTTCCTTAATAAGAGGCGTTACTAACTCTTTTAGAATATAGAGCCTTTGTTTATTAATATAGGGGTTAACGTAGTAAAGAAGACTATTATATATAATAAAGTTAAGGTCTATATTATCTACCTTTTTATAGAGTATTTTATATACTCTACTCTAGGACTTAGAGTTAGTATATAATTAGATAAGTTTAGCCTTAAAGTTATTATTAAGAGATACTTCTATTATAAAGTTAATACCTATTAGTATATTATCCTATATCTTATTAAGTTCCCTAACGTCTTTAATAGGGATTTCTATTATAAATAGGTATAATAATATATCCGCTACGATATTTAATATTCTAGGGATATAATAGTATACTAGGGAGAACTAGCTAAGATATTCTAATAATAATATAAGGCATAAGTTAGACCTCGTCTTATCCTCCGACTATAGCGACGTTTATTTAACGATATTATATATTACTAAATAGTTAGTAAGTACTATTATAAGGTCTCGTCTAGACGATTATAGTATTAGCTAATACTTCTTTACTACCTATACTAGGTAAGCTACTTTAAGTTTAGTAGGCTAATACTTCTATTTAGCTTAGTTAAAGGCCTTGCTAATATAGGCAATTAGATATACGTCGGTATGCTTAATAGGGTTATAAGGTTTCTATTTAATATAGTTAGCTAGCTAGAAGATTAGTGCGGAGTATCTATATTCCTTTAACGAGTTAAGCTATATAAATAACTACTTATCTAGGTTATAGTAGAATAAGGCGTTATCTACTATTAAGGCGTCTTTAATATTATTAAAGCTAGCTACTTCTTCTAGTATAAGTTTAAAACTTATCTTTTAATAGAAGAGCTTTCTTATAGCGCTTTTATCCTTCCCTTAAGCTTAGGCTTCGGCTAGTAATATAGTTTTACGCTATTAGAGTAGTTAAATATAATAGCTATAGCGTAGTATTATATATTATAGAAACCTAGTTATACCTATCTAGTGCTTAAGTTAGTAGAGGTTACGAGGGTACTTAATTTTTTTAATAGTATCGATACGGTCTTAAGTATTTAATAATCTAAAGGTGTTAATAGTAAAGCTAAGTAGCTTAATAGAAGGATATCTAATAAACGACTTCTTTACTAAAAGCGAGAGTTTAATATCTATAAAGAGTTTAAGAATCGTATTAAGGTGCTTAAGGTAGGTATTAAGGTCCTTTAAGGTAATAATAATATTATTAATAAATATATAGGTATATTCCTTATATAGTTATAGGAGTCTATTTATAACGCGTTAAGCGTAGGCAGGCGAATTATAGAATCCTATAAGTACTACCTTTAAACGTTCTTATCCCTAGTAGCTAACTATAGTAAATCGATCTTAATATTCCTTCTTAATAAGAAACTAATAGAAGAAGGATCGAGCGTTAACTATAGTAATCTATAGCTTACTACGAAGGTATTTAATAACGTCTTATTATAATAGCATAGGGTATATATTAGGGATAGTAGCTTTATTAAGAGCACGTAGGTCCACGACTATACGACCTTTATACTTACTATCTATAATTCGCTATATAGTAAATATAGGGGCTCTAAATAATATAGGTCTAGAGTTACCCTATTCTATATAGTTTTAAGTATAGAGCTTATCTAAAGTTTTATTAATAAGCCTCTTATTTTCTTTACTAATAAGATAAGGTCGTTAGTTAATATTTATATTCTACTATCCTTTAATAAGTTCGACCTTAAGGTATTAATCTTCTAGAAGGTTAATTAGTCCTTAGTCCTTCTAGATAGCGGGGTAACGCGAGATAACCTCTTTAAGGTGTTATATAGCTTTAGCGTCTTAGTTATAGATATATATACCTTCCTTAGTAATAACTACTAGCAAGTTTTTAGGCTTAGTTATACCTATCTTACTATTTAGGTTAATATTCCCCTTATAGATATCTCCGCTATTTAGCGTTATATTATTATTAGTTACGCTATAGTTAGCGAGCGCTTCCTTACTAGTTAGGTTAGAGATTTCTACTTATTCGTTAACTATTAGTTCTAGTAGCTAAGCGAGTATTATAAGCTTACGATTAGAAAGGCTAAAAACGGCGTAATACATTAGATCCTTGCGTAATAATATTAAAAAGGCTATTTATAGTTAATTATAAGTCTTTAGTTCGAGGTATCTATCGGACTTAAAGGGCGCTAGAGTTCTAAGCTTAGTGCTTCTTTTAATCTTTAACGGGTAAGGAGCGTTATTAATAATAGGAATAAGTAGTAAATTACCTATATATATATATATATACCCTTTATACTTTAGGCTAAATAGAAGGGACTCTATTTTGCTAAAGGTATCTTAATTTAAATAGCGGAGCGATTATACGGCGTAATAGTTAAATTTCTTATAGTATATATATTATAAACTTTTAAAGGGACTTTTAAATAGATCTAAGAGGGAATTTGAATATTATTATAGGATACGATTTAGATATATAATTCCGAGTTTAGAACGTCGAGCCTATTAGGTATATTAAAGTCTTACCCTATAAGTAGACTAGTATCTAGATATAGGATAAGCTATATACCTATATAGAGCTTAGTAGTTATTATATATCTATTAGGTTATTATCCTCGTATAAGAATTATAAAGGTTACCTAGGCGATAGTCTTAAGGCTTCCTATACCTTAGAGCTTAAATACCTTAGGTTCTCTTAAGAGGATATAGAACTATTATAAGTAAGCTTCGCTTATAACTAAGCAGTCTACGCTAGTATTAATATAAACTACGATTAGTAGTCTATTATAATAGCCTCGGATAATAATTTTAGCGTACGTATAGCGGTATAAATATATAACTATATATTACTACGGCTTAATAGGACTAATAAGCGTTATATTTAGCTAAGGGGATAGAAGGGTTTAATATAAGAAGATACCCTTAAAGTTAGTATATAGCTTAGCGTTATAAAGGCAGGTTTCGCACGAGTAGATTCTAGGATCCTTAAGGAGCGAATTTTAAAAGGAGTTAATATTAAAAATAGGGTACTCGTCCTTATATCTAGGGATATAACCTAGAGGGTATTTATAGTAATATACAGGTTAAGTAACTAAGTTAATATGCTCGGGATTATCTTCCTATAGCTCTTAGTTATCCTCGTTATCTATACTAATAACCGAGTCTTCTTTATATAAGTTTAAATCCTCGCTAGCCTTAATATACTAAATATAGTTAAAGTCGCCCTTATCCGACGAAGTATATATTTCCTCTTCTGCTTACTTGCGACTAGTACCCTTAGTTATATAAGCTAAAGGGTAACTAGGCAGTTAAGGATACTAAATATATTAACTAGGCTATTTATATTAGTATTTAGGCCTTTGTTATTAGTTAAACCGAATTTCCTTATAAGTAGATAATAAGGGTTTAGTAGCTATATTAGTAGCTTGCTTTATAGGTCTCGATAGTAATAAGCTAGATATAGTCTCTTTTAGGTTCGTATAGTACGGGTAACGAGTAGCTATAATATAGCCTACTTTTAAGATCTCTTTTAGTAATAATTATATCGTAGAAGTTCCTATATAGGTCGCCTTAGTAGAGGGCTAGACTAATAATCGCTAGGATCCTTTAGTAACTATTTAATACTAGCTAGGGACTATCTTCTATAAGCTTATAATAAACTTATCGTAGTTTATATTACTAGTCGGCTAAGGAATGCTAATAACTAGTTCTATATCTATCTTATTATAAGTAATAGTTAATACCTTAGTTTAGCTCTCTTTAGTATCTTTATATAGTTAAGTAACCTTAGTTATCTAGTATTAAATATTATATTAATTATATATATTATATAGAGTATACCTCTCCTTAGTTAAACGTGCTTTAGCGATTTTATATAGTAAATAAAAACGTTCGAGTAATAACTCTTTCTAATAGTCTAGCCTATAGTTAGGGTCCTTAAGTTCCGCCTTCTTATTAAGTATTAGATTAGCGTAGTACTAGTCCGAGGTATACCTTAGTAAGGTTTAATATAAGTTAAGGGTAGCTATAGCTAGGTTCCTATTATCTAACTTAACGTAGCTATTAATTATATTAATAAAGCGATATATATTTTAGTAGATAGTCCTTAAACTACTATTAACGTATATATCTTTAACTTCGTTATTATATAGAGGTAGATTAAATAACCCGATTATATTAGTCTTAAATCGAGGAGTACTACGCTTAGGTTCTATAGCTAATATTCTAGCTATTACCTATACTACCCCTTCTTTATCTATAGAGAGAAGGAATATAAGAAAGTTATAGCTAACTAAGAACCTATTAGGGTTAGGTAATAGTTTAATAGTATTTCTTATCCTAGCTAGTAGTTAAGGGTATTAATCGCTTTAGCTATTACTACTACTATAGCTAGGGCTACCTCCTTTATTATTTTAACCCTCGGGGTCGCTATTATTACCTCTATTACTAGGATCTCTAGGTAGTATAGGTAGTAGTAGTAATAGAGGAGCGTCCTCTATATATTTAATATCTTAGTTATATCCTTTACCTTTATTAAGGTTTAATAGACTAGCTTCTAGTTCCTAGGCGCCTATCTTACTATATTACTTATTCTAGTTATAAGTACTAGGGTAACTCTATAAGTTACTTAGCTTAGGCGTAGGAGGGCTACTTATTCCTTTTCCTTAGGTTAGGAATAAAGCACTTAATATATCTATACTTTCTTTAAATAATATATAGAAGGTATTTAGGCTTAGCTCTAGCGTTAATATTATAATTATATCCTTTAATACTAGTTTAAGAGGTAGGAGTTATAAGCTATTTATAAAACTTCGTCTAAACTTATAATATTCCTCTAGAGTTAATAGGAGTACTAAGAAAGCTTTAGGGATTATTATTATATTAAGTTTAGATATAGGTTTTAAGATATCTAGCTTATCTATAGCTTTAGCTCTTAGGGTCTTATAGCCTCCCCTCTCTTTATCCTCTTTAAAGGGGAGCGTTAGGTCTAGAGTCTAGCCCTATTTAGTCTCTATTTTAATATATTAATTATAGTAAGGGAGATTAAAGCGATACTACTACCTAATAGTATTAGTAAATAATTATAAGTTAGTTATCTATACCTATAGGACCTTACTTTAAACGCGTTAAGCGGTCTTATATACTTCCTTATATAGTATTAACTTTTAAATATATCTATAGCGGTTTACTAAGCGTTATTCGAAGTTCTTACGCGTAATAGCTATAATACTCGCTTTTATTACTAACCTAAGAAGGGAATACTTAGTTAGGGTAAGTAGCGTATAGAACTTATCTAGGTATTACTTAAGCGCTACTACGAAGTTTATAATAGTTAAATAGTTAATAGGTTCTAGAAAGTTAGACTTAAGACTTTCTTTAACCTTATAATTAGTAAGTAGCTCATAGGGTATAATTATTAGAGGTTTATTATCTTAGTAGGACGTTCTTTAGTTAAGGAAATCTTCGAGGTTTAATATCTCTTAGGGACGTCTCCTAATTAAGGGAAATAATAAAGGGTTAATATCTCTTATTAATATTTCCTAGTTAAGGGAACGGGGGAGTTTAGAGGCTTTTAACGCTATATAATATATATAGGTATTAACTACTATAATACTACTTTATATAAACTTAATAGGGTTAACTATCCGTATAGTTAAGTACCTTCCTTAATTATAAGGGATATCCTTAGTTACGAGGGGATATAGCTAACTATTAAGGTTATATTACTAATTAATACAGTCTATAAAGTAGGCGAAAATTATAGGTAAAAAACTGCTATCTATTTCAAAGGTTATTTCCTTAAAGGCGATAAGCCCTTTTATAAGGGTTAACGCGTTTAGGTGCGTTTAACGCGTTAAACGCGTTGGACGCCCTTAAGCGGGATAACCGCGCTAAGCGCGTTCGGTATTACTAATACTACTTCTAAGATTACTCTTAAGTTTACTACTAGGATATAAATAATAAATAAATTATAACTCCTTTAACTTCTAGCTACTCTAGTTATAAATAATAAGAATATCATAAGTATATAGGAATAATATTTAGAATATTTTTATTTACTTATTATATAAAAGTCTAAGTAAACCTATAAGGATTAAAAGTTTAAATAGATTAATTATCTAGTTATAGAGATTATTACTTATAATATTATTATACTTATATATATAAAACTTCTTATTAAAAGGGATATAACCCTTTATAGCCTTATTATTAATCTTAAATATTATTATACTCTAAGTAAGGCTAGTATTTTTATTATTATTTATAAGGAGTATATCTAAGTCCTAGAGAAAGTAAATAGGAGTATTAATTCTAATACTTAGATTAAGGACTTTAGGAGCGTTTATTCTTATATTACTTAGCTTAAACTTCTTAAAATAAGTAATATCCTTATTTTAAAAACTTTTCTTTAAATAATACGTTATTACTTTATATTTATTTAAGTTAATATAGATATTATAAATATTCTTAAATAGAAGTAAGTAGGGATATTAGTTTCTACTATAAGCTAATATATTAATATATTTAAGGACCTCTTATATAAGAATATACTCTACTTAAGATTATAAGAATAAAACGCTAGGGTTTTTATAATACTAGCTAGCTATATAAATAAAGCTAACTTATTAAATATTCCTATAACTAGTAACTTATCTAGTAATAAATAATACTTATATAAATTAAGCTATTAATAGCTAAGTATTAATTATAACTACTTAGAAGCTACCTTAACTAGATATTACTAGAAAAGCCCTTATATATTAGTAATAAATATATAAGTAGCTTAGATCTATAGCTAGTTAAATAATAACTTATACTTTATTAGTCTTTATATTAAACTTACTTATAAGAGCTAGCTATATATTATACCCTATAAGAATAAGAACTACTGAAATAATAAAGGGGGTAATAAGGGTTTATTTAAGAAATCTAATATAGCTCCAAGTTATCCTATTAATATAATAATAATTACTTTCTATATAGCCCTCTTAAATAAGGTTAGGAATAATATAATTAACTTATATAAAGAGTATTTAAATATCTTTATAACCCCTTACTTAAGACCCTATATATAATATAATTTTATAGTTCTAAATAACTATAGAGGGATATACCTAGTAAATAATAAGTTCCTACTTATCCCCTCCTTAATTAAGTATTATAATAGAGAATACGTTAATTCTAAAATAGCTTTATACTTAATTATTATAAAAAGTATATAGATTATTAAGAATACTTTTAATAGCTTAAAAGATATAAATATAGAGGATTTTAAGCCTCTGGCCACTGCATAGTGATTTTACCTACTTAAGTATAATAGACCTTCTAACTCCGCGCCTCCTAATAATATATAGCCTTTAGTTACGTGATTATAACTTTCCTAACTATAGCCGCACTTATACGTACCCGTTAATAGCCTCACGATCTTTAACTTTATATTAATAATAATATAGTTTTTAATTATTTAATAGACTATAAAACTATTAACTTTTCCTCTCGCATACTACCCGCGCTGCTATTAAATACTACCTCTATTACCGCTTCGTCCGCTAGTTATTACTATCTTTACTATACTATTATTAGTAACGCTCTCTCTATTTAGCATAAGCTATACTTACTAACGTTTAAGCCCTAAGGGGCCTAGGCTACCTCTACCTTAATAATATAGAGGACCTGCTTAAAGAAGGGCTACTTTATAGGATATATAATAACCTACCTAGCTTCTATTACTAAGTCTACTTACTTAGCTATAATATAATAATAAGTATCCCCTCGAAAGGTATTAATAAGAGCCCTCTTAAGGGCTATACTAATAATATACTATCTATATATAATAGAGTAGTTAAAAAAGGAGCGGGTTTTATTAATTATATTAATACTAAACTCTCTAGCAAGCTTTTATATATTATTAGTATTAAAGGGTATACCTCGTATAGGCTTAGTGTTTTTATATATAGGGTTTAGTATTAATATAGTTAAGGAATAAGAATAAGGAAGAGGGAGAGGTATAAAGCCCTACTTATAGTAGAGCTTCTTATACTTCTAGCTATAAGAACCTCTTAGGAAAGACCTCTTTAGTTAAGGAGTTACCTCTTATATAATAGTATTTATTTTTAATACCTTGCTAGAAGGTTAACCTTTTATATTAAGGAGTTATCTTATATAGTAGCCTTTCTAGGCTATAAGAGCCTTAGTAGCCCGTTCAGCCCTAATATAATTAGCCCTAGTGTAGCGCGCGTCCGACTTTATAATATTCAGAGGGTTTACTTATAAGTAGTAGGAATATATAGGGTTCTATCACGAACAGCGAATAGGCGAAGGTTAGCACACTTCAATTGCGCTATATTAAGTAGATTCTGCGTTAAAGAGGGAAAAGTCTAACTATAGGCTAGCGTAGCTAGAGAAGGCCAAAGAGTTGCTTAGTAATTATATAACCTGCAAGTTATATAATCTGAAATTTAGGTAAGTCTAACCTAGTGCTATAATATTACCCCCCCCCTTTACTAGTATTTACTATCCGTAGTAATTAGCTATTTTAATATAAATAATTCTCTAAATATATCCCCTTCTTCCTATTCTTATACTCGCGCTAGGGCGTTATTATTATCTATAGTAGCGGGGTCCTTATCCTAGGTAGTAGCTAGAAGCTAAGCTAAAAGGTACTTTAGTAGTCCCGCGGTAGTTAGATTAGTAATATAGAAGTCCTATAGCGCTACTAGGGTATACTTAAAACTTTTAGTATTATACTAGGTAGGAGGCCTCTAGCCACTGCATAGTGATTTTACCTGCTTAAGTGCAATAGACCTTCTAACTCCGCGCCTCCTAATAATACATAGCCTTTAGTTATATAATCCTCTCCTAACTATAGCTATACTTATATATACCTATAGCCTCACGATCTTTAACTTTATATTAATAATAACGTAGTTTTAATTATTTAAACTACGAAACTATTAACTTTTCCTCTCGCGCACTACCCACGCTGCTATTAAATACCGCCTCTATTACTACTTCGTCCGCTAGTAGCTATGCTATCGTTAGCAACGCTCTCTCTATTTAGCGTAAGCTATACTTACTAACGTTTAAGCCCTAATAGGCCTAGGCTGCCTAGGCTGCTTCTACCTTAGTAATATAGAGGACCTGCTTGAAGAAGGGCTACTCTATAGGGTGCGTAAGGCCTCTGGCCACTGCATAGTGATTTTACCTGCTCAAGTGCAACAGACCTTCTAACTCCGCGCCTCCTGACAATACACAGCCTTCGGTCACGTGATCGTAATTGCCGACCACCTTGCCCGTTCGGCTCCGATGTAATCGGCCCCGGTGCGGCGCGCGTCCGACTCTATGCGAGGGTTTACTTGCGAGTAGTAGGAACGTATAGGGTTCCTATATTGTTTTCCTTAACTAATAGAGGGTATAGATTAAAATACCTATATAGTATTTCCCGAATTATGCCTGCAAACTAGGTGAATTTATTATAGTCTTTTTGCGAAGGGGCTGCGGCGTAATTCCGAGCTCAATAGGGTGCGTAACGACCTACTAAACTTCTACTACTAAGTTTACTTACTAAGCTCTAATATTATTACGCCTTATAAAGTCCCCTATAGGGGTATTAAAGTAAGCCCTCTTAAGGGCTATACTAATAATACGCTCTCTATATATAGCGGAGTAGTTAATAAAGGAGCGGGTTTTATTAATTATATTAAGGCTAAACTCTCTAGTAATCCCCTTTATATTATTTATACTAAAGAGCGTGCCTCGCTTAAGCTTAGCGTATTTATATATAGGGTTTAGTATTAATATAGTTAAGGGATAAGGATAAGGAAGAGGGAGAGGTATAAAGCCCTACTTATAGTAGTAGAGCTTCTTATACTTCTAGCTATAAGAACCTCTTAGGAAAGACCTCTTTAGTTAAGGAGTTACCTCTTATATAGTAGTATTTACCTTACTAGAAGGTCGACCTTTTAGGTTAAGGAGTTATCTTATATAGTAGCTTTTATAATACCTTACTAGAAGGTTTAGCGAGGGCGTTGCTATAAGAGCCTTAGTAGCTTATTTAGCTCTAATATAATTAGCCCTAGTATAGCGCGTATCTAACTTTATATAAGGGTTTACTTATAAGTAGTAGGAATATATAGGGTTCCTATATTATTTTCCTTAACTAGTAGAGGGTATAAGTTAAAATACTTATATAGTATTTCCCGAATTATACCTGCGAACTAGGTGAATTTATTATAGTCTTTTTGCGAAGGGGCTGCGGCGTAATTCCAAGCTCAATACTAGGTAGGATTATAGTTATAGCCCCTCTAGTTAGTATAATACTATAGCTATCTATAGTATAACTAGCTAGTAGTTATATATATAACTTTATATTCTAGCTTATTATTAAACCTAATAATAAGAGGGGGGTCCTCGAACTAACCTAGTAGAGGGTCCCTAGTAGCTTTCTAAAGCTTACTAGGATAGAATACTAAGTGATAGTTATATCCCTTTAGTAGGTTAAGTACCTAAGTCCCCCTAGGGCTAGCAGCTTTAATTAGCTACGGGCTATCCTATAGTATTAATAGCTTTAAAGAGCTTTCTTAGCGCTATTCTTCTATTAATATATAGACGGAGTCCCCTATAGCTAAGTTATTAGGCTAATAGTAGTAGTTAGTAGCTTAGGTATTTAGTCATCTCCTAGGTATTATAGAGGTTTTATATAAGCTACTAAGCGTTATTTTAGTTAATTTTCTCTTTTATAATTAGAAACTTTTATATATATTAGTCCTAGTTAAAACTTATCTATAAGAGGTATCCCCTTTTAATCTTAAATAGTATAAGCCTAGTAGTTTTATTAAGTAATATTACTTAGGCGAAATCTATAGCTAGGAGTATTTCGCTCTAATTATCCTAGAACTAGTTTATCTATATGTATAAGTATTAGGTTAAGTACTAGTTAAGAATTTCTATCTACTTGATAGTCTTGGTATAACCCGCTATATTTAACTATATAGTTATATTATATATCTTATAGAGCTTGTTCTAAAAGATAGAAGTAAACTAGGGGCCCCTATTAGATATAATTATAATAGGGAACCTAGTATACTAGAAGATATAAGTATAGTATAGCTAGGCGAGGTCCTATACTATAATAATCTTATAATAGGGGAGAGAAACCGTCTTCTTTAATAAGTAGTATACTACTATAAATACGTTATTATACTTATAGTAGTTAGGTAAGTAGGATATAAAATCTATTATAACGTGCTCCTAGGGGTAATTTAATATAAGCAGGGGCCTTAACTCGCCTAGAGGCTTATCCCTTAGCTTCTAAGCCTAATAGTAAGTATAGTAGTTATAAATATACTACTTAATATTAGTAGTTAAGCGGGGCTAGTAATAGGGTTCCTTTAGGAGTTTAAGAGTCTGATTTTAACCTAGGTGCGCTATAAGCCTCTAGTTATAAGCTTTATAGATTAATTTTATATATAGGTCCTCCTCTTTTAATACTATAAGCTTGCTATCTATTATTAGGAGTCTATCTCTTATTTTCTAGCGTTCTTTTTTTATAATAGTAAGCGTTTTTAGCACCTTAAGTAATAGTATATCTAGTTTATAATTTAACTATAGGATCTATTTAACTAGAAAGTAGCCTCGTAGCCTATTCTCTAGCTCTAGGGTATTAATTATAGCTATAGGACTACTTAGGGTAGCTTCTAGTAGCTAGCGTAGTTTGCTTATAACCTCTAGGGATAGATAGGTAGGTAGTAATAATACCTAGGTATAGTCTTATTTATAGATAGCCTATTAAGTTTAAAGGTCTTCGTTCTTCTATAAGAGGGCGTTAGCTAGCACGTTTTTATACCCTAGGTAGTACTAGATATAGAAGTTAAAACTAGCTAAGATACTTAATTAGTAAGCTTAGCGAATATTTAGGAGCCTCTTAGTTATAAAATAGAGTAGCAGTTAGTAGTCTATAATAACCTCGAAACGCTAAATAACTATAGAGAGTTTAGCCCTCTATTCTTCTAGCGCTAGGATAATTACTATTATCTTATAGTTATAAATAGGGTAATTTATCTCTATTAGTAATATAGTTTTTAAGAAATAGGCTATAAGGTGCTATAGATTATTATTAGGTTATTACTAGAGGATAGTAGTAGTATAAATAGATTTAGAGGTATCCGTCTTAACTCGGGTTAGTAGCTCGGGCTTCTAGTAGCGTAAGATAGGGGCTAATAATAGGGCCTCCTTTAGCGTTATAAACGCTACTATATAGTTGTTATTAAAGTTAAAACGGGCGTTTTTAACTATAAGCCTAGTAAGTAGTTAAGCGATCTTTCTATAGTTCGTAACGAATTAGTAGTAGAAGTTATAGAACCCTAGGAAGGATTAGACGCTGTATACTATAGTTAGTAGTTACTAGTCCTTTATTATAGAGATTTTCTTAATATTAGGGCTAATCCCTTTAGTTATAATAATAAACCTAAGGTAGCGCGTTATAGTTATGCTAAATTCGCACTTCTTAATATTAGCCTAAAGCCTTACTTAGCGTAGCTAGTTAAGGACTTTCTTATAATGCTCCTTATACTAGAGGGGGTCCTCTAAGTAAACTAGGATATCGTCTATATATACTATATAGAAGTTATCTAAGTATTCTATAAGTATATTATTTATATATTATTAATATATCGCTAGGCTATTATAGAGCCTAAAGGGTAGAACCTGATACTTATAGGAGCTATAGTAGGTATAGAACGTCGTTAAGTCTTCTAAGTTAGAGTAGATACGAATTTAATAGAACGCTTAGTAGATATCAACCTTTATAAATACTTTAGCTTAGCTAATTTAGCTTAGCGTTTTATTAATTAGAGGTAATAAGTACTAGTTCTTCTTAATAAACCTATTTAGCTTCTAGAAGTTAATATAAAACCTTAGGTAACTATTAGCTTTTTAAATAAATAGTATTAAGGATATAAATAGAGCGTTACTTAGCGCTATAAAGCCCTTCTTTAGGTTCTTAAGGAGGTATTATTAGGTAGCCTCGAGTTCTAGTAATAACTACTTATATAATAGGTAGAAGGTTAGCTATTCCTTTGCGCCTAGCTCTAGTTTAATTTAATAGTTATAAGAGTAATAGGGAGGTAATATATCGCTAGTAGTCTTACTAAAGTAATCTTTCTAGCCCTAGAGGTATAATAGAAGCTTCTTATTAATTAGGCGTTACTTTTTAGCTTTACTAACCTCTAGTAGGCTTATGCCTTTTTCTTCTTCCTCTTACTTATTAGTAATTATTAGGTCGAGCTTATATAGTAATATAGAGCCTAATTTAATTTTAGCACGCCTTAGGCTTCTTTTAAACTCTATAGCGCTAATAAGCGCTATATCAAGGTCCTTCTTTACTTACTAGGCCTCGAGGCTAAGGGTTTTAGGCTTCTTATATAGTATAAGCTAGGCTTAGTTAGTAGTTAGTACTCCCTTTAACGCTATATTTATTTTCTATATGTTATTATTATATCCTAAGTCCTTAGGCGTATTACTTCGCTATAAGATATTTATAGGGGTCTTTAGCTTACTTCCTATAGCCTTTCAGGCGTTATAGAGCTACTTCTTAGCTTCAAATATAGCTTAATAGCGTTCTATATTAAGTTAATACTTAATATTAATTTTAGTAGGTTAAAGGAGGTCCTTAGCGTCTTATATAATTATTTAGGGGAGGTCCTAAGCTATAGGGATATCGCTTAGCTAGTATAAGCGCTAATAGTATATATCTATATTAATATTATAGTAATTAAACTATAAGTAGCTAAGGATAAGGTTATATCCCCCTATATTAAGTTAGAAGAGGGGTATTTATATTAATTCTTAGTAGTCTCCTTATATATAAGTTATCTATACCTTAGTTATAGTATCTAATAGCTTATTATTAAACCTAGCGGCTAGGATAGAGCGCTATAACTTATTATATTTCATATAATAAAAATCCCTTAGTAAGGGGGTTATATAGGTATTTATAAAAGCGCAGCTATTTACTCTAATATTAAGAAAGGCCTTAAGATAAATATTATATCTATTATAAACTAGACCTAAGGCCTCTGGCTACTGCATAGTGATTTTACCTGCTTAAGTGCAATAGACCTTCTAACTCCGCGCCTCCTAATAATATATAGCCTTTAGTTACGTGATTATAACTCTCCTAACTATAGCTATACTTATATATACCCGTTATATTAGATAGCCTCACGATCTTTAACTTTATATTAATAATAACGTGGTTTTTAATTATTTAATAGATTATAAAACTATTAACGTTTCCTCTCGCGCACTACCCGCGCTACTAATACCGCCTCTATTACCGCTTTATCCGCTAGAAGTTATTACTATCTTTATAGTCCTCTTATTCGATCGGGTTAGCTAACGCCTTCGTAGTAGCTATGCCGTTATTAGTAACGCTCTCTCTATATTAAAGTAGTTAGCATAAGCTATACTTACTAACGTTCGCCTAGGCTGCTTAGGCTACCTCTACCTTAGTAATATAGAGGACCTACTTAAGGAAGGGCTACTCTATAGGGTATATAATAACCTACTAAACTTCTACTACTAAGTTTACTTACTTAGCTCTAATATTATTATACCTTATAGAGTCCCCTATAGGGGTATTAAGGTAAGCCCTCTTAAGGGTTATACTAATAATACGCTCTCTATATATAGCGGAGTAGTTAATAAAGGAGTAGGTTTTATTAATTATATTAAGGCTAAACTCTCTAGTAACCCCCTCTATATTATTTATACTAAAGGGCGTACCTTACTTAGGCTTAGTATATTTATATATAGGGTTTAGTACTAATATAGTTAAGGGATAAGGATAAGGAAGAGGGAGAGGTATAAAGCCCTACTTATAGCAGAGCTTCTTATACTTCTAGCTATAAGAACCTCTTAGGAAAGACCTCTTTAGTTAAGGAGTTACCTCTTATATAATAGCGTTTACCTTACTAAAAGGTCGACCTTTTAGGTTAAGGAGTTATCTTATATAGTAGCTTTTACCTTTAGCACCTTACTAGAAGGTCGACCTTTTAGGTTAAGGAGTTATCTTATATAGTAGCTTTTCTAGGCTATAAGAGCCTTAGTAGCCCGTTTAGCTCTAATATAATTAGCCCTAGTGCGGCGCGCGTCCGACTTTATATAGTAATATTTAGAGGGTTTACTTGCGAGTAGTAGGAACGTATAGGGTTCCTATATTATTTTCCTTAACTAATAGAGGGTATAGGTTAAAATACCTATATAGTATTTCCCGAATTATACCTGCGAACTAGGTGAATTTATTATAGTCTTTTTGCGAAGGGGCTGCGGCGTAATTCCGAGCTTAATAAACTAGACCTAACTCTTTCTCTAGTAGTTTACTACTAATTAGTTATTATAAGTTAATAAATACTATTACTAATTACTAATCTCTTTAGGTCTCCCCTAGTAAGGAGTCTACTTTCGCTAGGAGCTCTAGTTTTCTACTAGCTCTAGGTTACTACTAGTAGCTTTAGTAGGCTTAGTAATACTTATAGAGGCTTTAGCCCTTTTATAAGAGTAATCGCGCGAGGTATAGCTAGTATTGCTATAGATAAAGCAGGCGCACTAGTTATAGAGCTTCTTATATAGAGCCTTAGGGATATAACCCTAGTTAGTACGGGCTTAGGTATAGGGGTTTCCTCCGCTAGAGGGTTTAGCGCAGGTTACTAAAGCAGAGCCCTATATAATAGTTTAGTTAAACGAGTAGGTATTAGAAGGTGCTATAATATAAGCTATAGTATAGATCTAAGTAGTATAATCCTAGAAGTTAAGGGTGCTATTTATATAATAAATAGAGTACTAGTTCTAGAGGGATATAAGTAGCTTCTTATAGAACTTCTAGCGCTACTAAGACTCTAGGAGCTTAGCCTTATAAGTAAGCTTAGTAAAAGTAGCTTATTTAACTTAGATATCCTTAAATAAGATAGTAAGGGTATTAAGCTTTATCTAAGCCTTATTATACTAAACTAGGTTAATAAAAATACATTTTAGCTCTTTAATAAGCTATTTTACTATAGTAATCTAGAGTAGGTCCCCTAAGAGGAGAGGGGATAAGATATTATAAGTAGTTCCTCCTAGGTATAAGAGTATATACTTAAAATATTAGGACTTACTATAATACTCCCTATTATAAAGGTAAATTTTAATATAAAAGAGCTAGATATTAAACTTTAGGTATTTAGAATTAGTGCTCTTAGTACTTATCAAAATAGGGACTTTAGGTATCTTAGTAGCTTAGGTACTATTACTATTAATAATTAATAAGGGCGAGCTAAAGTAGATCTAACTCTTAAGGTATATTATTTAGTTAAAGATCGCCTAAAGTATAGCGCTATAGTTACTAGAGGGAGGGTTTATAGGGGGAGGTATAGTAGTTATATTATATTTAAAGCGCTAGAGCAGGGCTTTATTAATATCCCTTGCCTTATCCCGCTCCTTAGTAATAGTAATAGCATCGTATTTAGCTTAATTACGCTCCTTATAATAATACCTAAGTACAGCAGACCGCTTAGCGTTATTACTAGTAATATAAGCGTTCTTTAAACGCTCCTAGAGCTCTTAATTCTTATATTCTAGGCGGAGGGTAGTATTATATAGTATACGAAGGTTATTAATTATAGTAATATATCTAGTATATAAGGCTTAAGACTTAGTACCGTAAGTAGCTCTCTTTATAAGCTAGTCTTAAATCTAAGTAAGGGTTAATTTAGGGTTATTCTAAAATAGCTATATTATATTATTAAGAGTAAGAGTAATCTTCTAGCCCTCGCTTAAGTAATCGTAGTTAATAATAAGGAGGTTAGAGAACTTTTATAATTTAGTAATAGCGCTCTAGACTAAGCTTTTATATCCCTTAGTATTAAGGTTTATAAATAGGCCTTTAATAGGCTGCTTATATATAGGTTTATTTAGGTTAAAAACCTTTAGGTCTTTGTATAGGGGGGTATTATAATTAGGTAGCGTAGTATATTAGTATTAAAGGGCCTTAATATAAGGCTCTAGAAGCCTTCTAGTATGAAGCGTAATCGTAGTTATAGCTTTATAACTATAGCTAGCTAGTCGGGTTTTATTTAGTATACTATTATAAGGTAGAGAGGGGGTATTAATTAAATTCAGGTTAATTAGAGTATAAATTAGTTAGCTTAGCGCTTAGTTAGGTGCTATACTTATATTAGTTAATTAATAGGGTAGGGGTAGTAATAGTTAATTAAGATATTATACTTCTATCTCTAGAGAGTAAGTAGATAAATATAGAATAGTATTATAAATAGCGAATAAGTAAAGGTTAGTATATTTTAATTATACTATATTAAGTAGATTCTATATTAAAGAAGAGAAAAGTCTAACTATAGGCTAGCGTAGCTAGGGAAGGCTAAAGAGTCGCTTAGTAATCACATAACCCGCAAGTCACGTGATCCGAAATTCAGGTAGGTCTAACCTAGCGCTATGACAGTTCTTATATTATTTTCCTTAACTAGTAGAGGGTATAGGTTAAAATACCCGCATAGTATTTCCCGAATTATGCTTACGAACTAGGTGAATTTATTAAAGTCTTTTTGCAAAGGGGCTGCGGCGTAATTCCGAACTCAATATAAGATATATAAAGAAATTTTATATTAATATTATTTTCTAAAGCGTTATCTTAAAAAATAGGTATCTAGTATTTAGGGTATAACTATGTACTTTGCTTTAGAATTTATAAGAATAATATTATAATTAAGAAACTTATTAGGAAAGCAAACCTCGCTTTTCTTAAATATAAGCCTTATTCCTTATACTCTATTCCTAAGTAAATCCCCTAAAGTATTAAGACTATTATTAATAATATAAACTATATACTTATAATATATAAGTATACCTCCTTTATATTACTACTAGACTAGAGTAAGAATATAATAATTTAATATCTCTAAAGTAGCTACCTTAGCCCTAAGGCTCTTAAGTAGCTAGTATATACTACTTAGGGGGTAAGAATTAAAGGCCTAATACGCTTATAATACTAATACTATATAGTTATATACATTAAATAAGTAATTTTAAGATAAATATTAGAAAATAAAGTAATATACTCTTATTATAGGATTATATCAGATCTATTTAACTACTCTAAAGGCTTTAACTAGAACTAGTAGCTCCTTATTATTAAGAATAAATATATTAGTTAGCTTTTTACCTTTTTTTATATTAATAAAACCTATAGTAGCCTTATACTCGGTCTATATACCAATAAGTAATAAGTATTTTAATAGAAAGGACTTTCTATTTATAAGATTAGATAAGATCTTAAGAGATTAGTAATTCTACTTATAGGATATATAAGATATAAGGAATAGACCTAAATAAAAAGAATAGAGATTAAAATAACCCCTCTATATAAAGGAATTAAATAGTAGAGGGGAACGGGCTAGTTAGGAAGTTATTACTTAAATAATTAAGATACTTATTATAGCTAGCTTACTTAAAAAACTATAGGCTAAGATAGTACTAATTATAATAATACTATATAATATAAGCCTATTTAAATATTATAACTAGTATTTACTATTATAAATTAAAAAGGAGTAGTTCTACTAGTACTTTTACTAGTAGTAGCTTAATAATACAGTAGCTCTAACTTATAACCTTCGCCCTTACTAGGGATATATATACGCCTATAGTTACTATATATACCCCCTTAAGAGGGAATAAGAGAGAGAAATTAATAAGAGAGACTTTAAAGTAGTATTATAAAGATATATTAAATACCTAGTAAGATATATTCTAAATACTTATAACTTATTTAAGGTTTAGATCCCTATATTATAAATAGTTATTATTATATAGAATATAATATTTAATAAATAGATTCTTTATATAAAGGGTAAAGTAAAAGAAGCTTTTTTAGAAGATATTATTTATAAGATAGTAAAGGAGATTAAAAAACCTATATTATAAATTAACTTTAAATTTTAGATCCTAGGTATTATAAATAAGAAAAAAGCTATATTAATACTTATAACTAAATAATTACCTATATTAACTCCTATTCCTATAACCTAGTCTCTAAATAGAAGAATCCTAAAACTTCTAAAAGGATAGGTAGGCTAGAAGAGGGGGTAGCTATTATCCCCTAATCCTATACTAGAGCTAAATAGAAGCCTAGCTCTAATAAATAGAGTAATAAGTATAATATATATATTAGAAACGAATTATATATATAAAGCTATTAGAGAAGTTAATTCTAAAGGGGAATAAATTAAGAACTATATTATAATTAAACTACTCCCAACTTTATAAGATATTTCTAAAATAGGTAAGTATAATAAAAATAAACCTTTAGATAAGAGGCTTTTAAATCTATTAATATAGCTATATTGGGATAGTAAGGAGAGGGCTAATACTAAATAGAGGTTTAATTAGGTATATAACTAAGAGAACTATAGCTAAACTTATTAAAGTTAATAATTATATAATCTACTACTTTAGGCCTCTGGCCACTGCATAGTGATTTTACCTGCTTAAGTGCAACAGACCTTCTAACTCCGCGCCTCCTAACAATATATAGCCTTCGGTCACGTGATTATAACCTAATAACCTCCTAAGTTACTAACTACCTTTCCTAACCATAGCTATACTTATATATACCCGTTATACTAGATAGCCTCACGATCTTTAACTTTATATTAATAATAACGTGGTTTTTAATTATTTAAACTATAAAACTATTGACTTTTCCTCTTATATACTACCCGCGCTACTAATACTACCTCTATTACTGCTTCGTCCGCTAGCTATGCTATTATTAGTAACGCTCTCTCTATTTAGCATAAGCTATACTTACTAACCCCTAAGGGGCCTAGGCCGCCTCTACCTTAATAGTACGGAGGACCTGCTTAAAGAAGGGCTACTCTATAGGGTATATAATAACCCGCCTAGCTTCTACTACTAAGTTTACTTACTTAGCTATAATATAATAATAAGTATCCCCTCTAGGGGTATTAATAAGAGCCCTCTTAAGGGCTATACTAATAATATACTCTCTATATATAATAGAGTAATTAAAAAAGGAGCGGGTTTTATTAATTATATTAATACTAAACTCTCTAGTAAGCTCTCGCGTATTATTAGTATTAAAAGGTATACCTCGCGCAGGCTTAGCGTTTTTATATATAGGGTCTAGTACTAATATAGTTAAGGGATAAGGAAGAGGGAGAGGTATAAGGCCCTACTTATAGAGCTTCTTATACTTCTAGCTATAAGAACCTCTTAGGAAAGACCTCTTTAGTTAAGGAGTTACCTCTTATATAGTAATATTTATAGCACCTTACTAGAAGGTTAACCTTTTAGGTTAAGGAGTTATCTTATATAGTAGCTTTTATAGTACCTTTAGCACCTTGCTCGAAGGTTAACCTTTTGGGTTAAGGAGTTATCTTATATAGTAGCTTTCGCCTTGCTAGAAGGTTTAGCGAGGGCGTTACTACGAGAGCCTTAGTAGCCTATTTAGCTCTAATATAATTAGCCCTAGTGCGGCGCGTATCCAACTCTATACGAGGGTTTGCTTATAAGTAGTAAGAACGTATAGGGTTCCTATATTATTTTCCTTAACTAGTAGAGGGTATAGGTTAAAATACCTATATAGTATTTCCCGAATTATACCTGCGAACTAGGTAAATTTATTATAGTCTTTTTGCGAAGGGGCTGCGGCGTAATTCCGAGCTCAATATAACCTACTACTTAGTAACTTATAATCATGAATAATAAAGAATAAACACTACTCTAGTTACTAGTTTTTATTATAATATTATATAGAGTAAGAGTAAGTATCTAGCTTCTTTAAGACTTTTATACCTAATTAATAGAAAGCCTTCTTAGAAGCTAGTATAAGGCATTATATACTCTATAGCTATATTTAGATTATTATTTATAGCGCGAAGCCTACTTATATAATCATAATAATCTATAAATATCTTATTACTAATAACCTTACTAAGCTACCTTACTTATAAAAAGAACTTTTAAACTTCCTATAGGCGCTCTAAACTCGCTTTAAAGAAGTAGCTAAGGTTAAGATAAGTAAATTATAATAAATAGATATATAGCACGTTATTAATTAAGAGATAATAACTAAGAGACTAATCCTTTTAAAATAGGTATTTACTTATAAATTTAATAAACCTAATTTTCTTATCAATATAAAGTAAGGATTTATATTTAAGGCGATTAGTAAGAGAAGTTACCTCTTAAATAAACTTATATAATAACCCTTACTATTTATACCTTTAGGGTGCTCGCAGCAGAGCTTCTTATGCTTCTAGCTATAAGAACCTCTTAGGAAAGAGCTCTTTAGTTAAGGAGTTACCTCTTATATAGTAGTGTTCGCAGCACCTTACTAGAAGGTCGACCTTTTAGGTTAAGGAGTTATCTTATATAGTAGCTTTTCTAGGCCACGAGAGCCTTAATAGCCCTTTTAGCTCTAATATAATCAGCCCTAGTGCGGCGCGCGTCTAACTTTATACAAGGGTTTACTTATAAGTAATAGGAATATATAGGGTTCCTATATTATTTTCCTTAACTAGTAGAGGGTATAGGTTAAAATACCTATATAATATTTCCCGAATTATACCTATAAACTAGGTGAATTTATTATAGTCTTTTTGCAAAGGGGCTGCGGCGTAATTCCGAACTTAATACCTTTAGGGTAGTAATAGTTATTACTTACAAGGGGTTAGACCCGAGTTTATTTAATAGAAGGTTGCTATAATACTATTTATTAAAGCTAAAGAGGAAAAGGGGAAGTTTTCCTCTCTAATAGAGATTTTACTAGTCTATAGGGAATAACTAGGTAAGCCCTAGGTAAGCCCTAGGTAAGCCCTAGGTAAGCCCTAGGTAGCTCTCTAAAATAATAAACCTAAGTAAAAGCCTAGGTAAGCTTAACCTAGGTATAGCTTATAATATTATCTCCCCTCCTAGCTAATCCCCCCCTAGGTATAAGCTAGGTTATTATTATTATTTATAACTAGCCTATATAAGGCTTTATACCTATTTACTATAGTAATCTCTATAATAGCTTCTATAGGCTCCTAAGTAAGCTCTATATACCCTTCCTACTTAACTAGGACCTTATACTTCTACCCTTATCTAACTACTTTCTATTATATTATATATATCTCCTCTATATATTACTTAAATTTGCTATTATTAGCTATAATTAGTAGTAGCTAGGGGTCTATCCTTATTTATATAAGTAGGGGGTCCTCTAGTACCTTCTAGAGGAGGTTTATATAAAACGTTAGGTAGATATTACTAAGTATATCTAACTTAATAATATATAAGCTTAGGACTCTTATTATAATATATTTATAATATAACTATAATAGCTTCTTACTAAGCCTAGGGCTCTTATAATTAGCTATTAAAAGCTAAACCTTATTACTTACTTAGTACTTCTCTATAGGTATCTTATACTAATATATATTCTCTTTATTATATTACTAGGTAGCTCTAATACTTATTTAGATAAAGTCTATTACTTCTTATAGTCTTATTATTAGGAGAGTAGCTACTATATCCCTAGAGGGGGTCTCCTCTACTACGTTATTTATTATAAGTATAGGGTTAGTATAGTACTTATATTCTAAGAAAAATAGTAAGAGCTTAGTTATATTACTAACCTTATTATAAAGCGCTAGCTAAATAGTAAGTAGGAGCTACCCCTAGTTATCTTATACTTAGGTTATAATTACTTATAAGATAGCTTATATCTCCTAGTTCTACCTCTTAATATTACTATTAGTCTATAGGTAGTATATAGTACTTAATAGCCTCTTTATATTAATAAGGTAATAGAATTTAGCCTAGAAGTAGCTTACTTAGTTAGACCCTTAGTTATTAATAATACTATATAGGAACCTATAGAACTAGAAGTAAGAGATAAGGAACTAGTAAATATAAGCTTCTGCTTCTATAATACCTATCTCCTCTAATATTACTAACTTACTTAGCCTATTTATTATAACTTATAAGTATTAGCTAGCGTTATTCTTTATAAATAGTAATTTTATAATAAAGTCTATTAAGAGGTCTAAGTATAACTAAGTAGGTACTAATAAGGGCTTTAGGAAGCCCCTCTTAGCTTACCTCTAGATATATATCTCTCTATAGATATTATAGGTCCTTATAAATCTCTATACTATTTATAATTACCCTAGCTAGTAGAACTACCAGCTTATTATTTCTAGCGTGCTATTATAGCCTAGGTAGGTAGTTATACTTAAGTTATAGCTCTATTAAATAATCTTTACATAGAGCTCCCCTAGTAAGTTATTATTATCTTCCCTACTAAGTACCTATAGCTTCCCCTAGAATATTAGCCTCTTCTAACTATTAATATTATACTTACTAATTTAAACCTTAGCTTTTATATCAAATAGGAAGCTTTAAAGCTAGTAAGTAACTATATAATATATAGCTTTATATATTATATCCTTCTTTATAGTTCCTAGCTATAATACTTATAGTTTAGGGTTATTGTTAAAGACTATAATATCTAGGATATTAATATAGCCCTTCTAACTTCTCCTTACTAGGGGGATAGCTATAAGGTCATTAGAGAGGTAGGCGCGGTTTAGTATTAGCTATAAGACCCTCCCTTACTTCTACTTATTATCCTACCCTTATAGTATATCCTATTCTCTCTAAGAGAGGGTATTAGGGGCTATTACTTCCTTATTAGAGTAGTATTTAATAATAAAGTTATATTAGAATAGCTCCTCTAGTACTTTATAAGGCGTTACTTCTTTATAAAATATTTAAGCCCTTAGTAATTAGTTAGTATCTTAAAAGTAGTTATATTATATAGCTCCGCCCTTTATATATATAAGTAAAAAAGGACTACTAGGAGCTCTTTATTATAAATAGAGTAGTTATACTCTATAGGTAAGAGCTTTTATAAGTAGAATACTATAGGGCGCTAAGTACTCTCTAGGTTAACTTATAAGAATACCCCTCCTAGTATAAATCCTAAATAATTAGTTTTAATAATAATCTTATTTTTTAAAATAAACTAGTAGAGTACTAGCTAGGTATTAAAAAGCTATTTAAGCTATAAGAAGGCTTATTCTTAGTTATCTCCTTATTAGAATATTATATTCTTTCTAATAAGTAGTATAAGTAGTTTAATAATATCCCTATATTCTAGTAGAAATATATTATAATAGTTTATAAACCCTAGGAAGCTTTAAACCCCCTTTAGGGAGATAGGGGGTAATTACTTAGTAATTACCTAGAGTTTCTTAGGGTTATAAGAGAAACCCTCTCTTATTATTATAATAAACCTTATATACTTAACCCTCTTAACTAAGAACTTATACTTTATAGGGTTAAGGTTTAGGCTTATATTTACTAGCCTCTAGAGGACCTCCTAGACCTTCCTCTTATAGTTTTCTTTTATTCTATTAGAGTAAATTAATATATTATTTATATAAGTAGTAATAAAGTTATTAAGGAAATCCTATAGGGTATTATTAATATATTACTAGAAGCTAGTAGGGGCGCTAGTAAGGCTAAATAAGTAAACTACTTATTTAAATAACTTATACTAGGTATAGAATATAGTTCTCTCTTAGTACTCCTCTACTACTTTTAACTTATAGAAAGCTATTATTATATTTAACTTAGTATACTATTTAGCTATACTTACTTAGCATAATATCTTAGAGATTAGTAAGAGAGGGTAGTAATCTTTCTTAGTAATTATATTAAGGGCCTATAGTTAATATTAAAGTAAATCCCTCTACCTAGCTTCCTTATAAAGAGTATTAATATCCTAGTAAGTAAGCTACTAGCCTTAATAAACCCCTTATCTAGGAGGTTTTATAGGGGTTTTTTTAATACTAATAGCTCTTCTCTTAATATATTATAGAGGGGGCCCTAGGGGAGTAGTAGCTCCCTTCTATCTAGTCCTAGTATAAGGTTAATCTAGTAGTTTACTCCTAGTTACATAGGGGGTAATAAATAAGCCTTATTAGAGTTAAATAAGTTAGGGAACTCCCTTAAGACCTAGCTTAATAAATAGTATTATTAATCCTCTTTTAGTTTTTAGTTTAAGGCTTTCTTAATATTAGCTAAACTAATAGCTTATACTAATACCTCTATAATACCCTCTTAGTACTTACCCTATTATCTTACTAGGTATTAGTAAATTATAGAGAATAAGGGTATATTAAGGAACTTTATAGCCCTTATTTCCTTTATAAGGGGCGTTTCTTCTTAATCCTTTAGGTATAGCCTAACTTATCCCCTCTTATAATATACTTAGTAAGCTATAGTATTATAAATAACTTAGTTTTATTCTATCTATAGGCGCCCTAAGAGGATATTAGAATCTAGGCTATTAACTATATATATAAAGATATACTAGGTATAACTATTTATTTCTAAGTTAAATATTACTATACTTAGTATATTACTTAGTAATAATCTACTAAGTATATACCCCCTTATAAGTTAGTATCTCTTCTTAATATATAGAAGGTAAAGGTATTAAACTAAGGAAAGGTTAATTATTATATAAGTATTACTCCTAGTATTTACTAGGGTATAAGCTAGATATCCTCTATTAACTCTAACTTAAATAATAATAAGCTTATTATTAGCTAGTTATTCCTATTTATATTCTTTCTAACTTAATATCTCCTCTTTAGTAAGCTCTATAGCTTAATTTCGCTCTAGAGTTAGTTTTTTCCTAACTCCTTATCTTTTTTTAAGGAATTAGCTACTACTTAATAGTTATTTATAACCTTATGATATACTAGTCTTTCTTTTAAAATATTTATTATTATAACTCTAAGTAGCTAGTCCTCCTTATTAGAGTAATACTAAGTAATATAACCTCTAGCTCTATAAGTATAATAAGTATAGGGGTCCTTTATACCCTTCTAAGGCTATTAGTATTATACTAGGGAGGTACCTAAGGAGAACCTAGAGTTTTAATAATTATAATATCTTACCTCTTTAACTTATAAAATATATATAGCTCTAGTTATATAAATATCCCCCTTAGTATCCTTAGTAATAAGTCTCTAGTAAGTTACTAGGTAGTTACTAGAGACCTTCTAGCGCTTTACTTTCTATATAATACTCTAGACCTTTAAGAGCTAGCTATTATAATTAGCTAGTAAGTTAATAGTAATTAGCTAGTTCTTTAGCTTAGGGGTAAGGGAGGCTTCTAGAAGCAAGATTTAGACTTAAATAAGCTATTTTATCCTACTTATATTAGCTAGTATCTACTTAAATCTTAATAAGAAAGTTACTAGGGATTTATTCTCTTTTTACTAGAGGGTTTATAATTAGGCTATAGCTTATAAATAGATATTTAGGTCTTTATATATCTAGTCTAGGTAAGCTATAAAGTCCTTAGGGTTATATTTTCCCCTGCCCCTCTTAGCTCTATAGAAGGTAGAGACTACGTATTAGAATATAATATCTAAGTAGGAGTTAATAAGGTATTATACCTCTATATCTATAGTATAGAACGCTCTATTTATAGTAATCTTATACTTTATTTATTATACCTAAGTAGTATATTCCTTCTACGCGCACTACCCGCGCTGCAGTACCGGCTCTATTACCGCTTCGTCCGCTAGTCGTTACTATCTTTACTATGCTATCGTTAGCAACGCTCTCTCTATATTAAAGTAGTTAGCGTAAGCTATTGAGTTTGGAATTACGCCACAGCCCCTTCGCAAAAAGACTATAATAAATTCACCTAGTTCGCAGGTATAATTTAGGAAATACTATATAAGTATTTTAACTTATACCCTCTACTAGTTAAGGAAAATAATATAGGAACCCTATATATTCTTACTACTCGCAAGCAAACCCTCTAAATATTACTATATAAAGTTAGATACGCGCTATACTAGGGCTAATTATATTAGAGCTAAACGGGCTACTAAGGCTCTTATAGCCTAGAAACGCCCTCGCTAAACCTTCTAATAAGGTAAAAGCTACTATATAAGATAACTCCTTAACTTAAAAGGTCGGCCTTTTAGTAAGGTATTAAAAGTAAATACTATTATATAAGAAGTAACTCCTTAACTAAAGAGGTCTTTCCTAAGAGGTTCTTATAGCTAGAAGTATAAGAAGCTCTATTACTATAAGTAGGGCCTTATACCTCTCCCTCTTCCTTATCCTTATCTCTTAACTATATTAGTAATAAACCCTATATATAAAAACGCTAAGCTTATATAAGGTACGCCCTTTAATACTAATAATATATAAGAGCTTACTAGAGAGTTTAGTATTAATATAATAAATAAAACCTACTACTTTTTTAACTACTCTATTATATATAAAGAGTATATTATTAATATAGCTCTTAAGAGGGCTCTTATTAATACCCCTAGAGGGGATACTTATTATTATATTATAGCTACGTAAGTAGACTTAGTAATAGAAGCTAGGTAGGTTATTATATATCTTATAGAGTAGCCCTTTTTTAAGCAAGTCCTCTATATTATTAAGGTAGAGGTAGCCTAGGCCCCTTAGGGCTTAAATATTAGTAAGTATAGCTTATACTAAATAGAGAGAGTATTACTAATAATAATATAGTAAAGATAGTAATAGCTTCTAGTAGACGAAGCGGTAATAGAGGTAGTATTAGTAGCGTAGGTAGTGCGCGAGAGGAAAAGTTAATAGTTTTATAGTCTATTAAATAATTAAAAACTACGCTATTATTAATATAAAGTTAAAAATCGTAAGGCTATCTAGTATAATAGGCACGTATAAGTGCGGCTATAGTTAGGAAAGTTATAATCACGTGACCGAAGGCTATATATTATTAGGAGGCGCAGAGTTAGAAGGTCTATTACACTTAAGCAGGTAAAATCACTATGCAGTAGCTAGAGGCCTAGCGTAAGCTATACTTACTAACGTTTAAGCCCTCAGGGGCCTAGGCTACCTCTGCCTTAATAGTGCGGAGGACTTGCTTAAAGAAGGGCTATTTTATAGGGTATATAATAACCTACCTAGCTTCTACTACTAAGTCTATTTACTTAGCTATAATATAATAATAAGTATCCCCTCTAGGGGTATTAATAAGAGCCCTCTTAAGGGCTATATTAATAATATACTCTTTATATATAATAGAGTAATTAAAAAAAGAGCAGGGTTTATTAATTATATTAATACTAAACTCTCTAGTAAGCTCTTATATATTATTAGTATTAAAAGGCATACCTTATATAAGCTTAGCGTTTTTATATATAGGGTCTAGTATTAATATAATTAAGGATTTATTATAAGTTAGATAAGGATAAGGAAGAGGGAGAGGTATAAGGCCCTACTTATAGAGCTTCTTATACTTCTAGCTATAAGAACCTCTTAGGAAAGACCTCTTTAGTTAAGGAGTTACTTCTTATATAGTAGCGTTTATAATACCTTTAGCACCTTGCTAAAGGGTCGACCTTTTGGGTTAAGGAGTTATCTTATATAGTAGCTTTTACCTTATTAGAAGGTTTAGCGAGGGCGTTTCTAGGCTATAAGAGCCTTAGTAGCCCGTTTAGCTCTAATATAATTAGCCCTAGTATAGCGCGTATCTAACTTTATATAGTAATATTTAGAGGGTTTACTTATAAGTAATAGGAATATATAGGGTTCCTATATTATTTTCCTTAACTAGTAGAGGGTATAAATTAAAATACTTATATAGTATTTCCCGAATTATGCTTGCGAACTAGGTGAATTTGTTATAGTCTTTTTGCAAAGGGGCTGCGGCGTAATTCCGAACTTAATATTCCTTCTACTTACTTAAAAGTTTTAGGGGTAAGAGTAGTAGCTTTTAGTATATTATACTAGGTATTACTAGTACCTTACTCATAGTACTTATAGGGGTCTATATAGCTATATATTAGCTATTCCCCTACTTAACCTCTTATAATTATTACTAGAGGGACTCTATTACTACTACTAAATTAGCTTATAATAGCTTATCTTAAGCTTTAGCTATATTACTATTAACTATCTTACTAACTAGTAAGGAGTAGCGCTTAACTTATTATTATTATTATAATAATAAGCTTAAATATATAAGGGGTTAGACCTAAGTTTATTTAATAAAAAGTTATTATAATACTATTTATTTAAGCTAAAGAGGAAAAGGGGAAGTTTTCCTCTCTAATAGAGATTTCGCTAGTTTATAGGGAATAACTAGGTAGGCCCTAGGTAGGCCGTAGGTAGCTCCCTAAGGTAGTAAACCTAGGTAGAAGCCTAGGTAGGCTTAACCCGGGCGTAGCCTATAACATTACTATATAATTTAACTTTAAAGTTAAATAATTTAATATTATTAATATATTCCTAAATACCTCCTAAGACCTAAGTAAAGACCTAATTATTTATAAATTACTAGATAGCTTTAGGTAGCTTAGAAAGTATATTAAACTACGCTACGCGCTCTATAAGCTAAAGAATATACTACTACTCCAATATAAGGAGTTCTCCTTAACCCTTTAGTACGTAAGCCTTATACTTATAAATAAAGACCTATACCTCTTCTAGTTAATTAATAAGAAAGTTCTTATTATCTTTTATATAAATAACTTCCTTATCTTATTTTATAGGGATTATAAAGAAGTAATATAAAAGGTAATTACTAGCTTAAAAGAGGTATATAAGTTAAAAAAATAAGGCTTAGTTAAATAGTACCTTAAAATTAGAGTTATTTATTATTAAGCTATATAAAAGATATATCTTTCTTATAACTAATATATTATAAGAGTATAGCTATAGGCCTAAACTAGGAAGGGCTAGAATACTAAAACGCAGGTATACGTAGTTATATTAAACTATTACTTAACCTTCTAAGTCTCTAGCTTATAGAGTCTTCTTAAGGGTATATATATTTACTACTAATTTGCTAACGTTTTGCTAATAGCATAGCTCTATACCCTATACCTACTATTATTCCTTATAATTACCCCCCCCTCTAAAGCCTTAGTCCCTAAGGCATACTAGTAGGGTAATATAGCTCTACGTCGTCGCGGATATTATTACTAACTATAGGGCGGTATCTCTACGCTTTTATTATATTATTTACTCTCGCCCTCTACGCTAGATCTAAGTAGTTATAATAAATAATATATCTTTATTTTCCTAGTATATTATAAGTATTTTTAAATTTTAATTATTACTATTATTTTTTAATTAGTTACTAATAGTTATATAACTATTTAGTAGTATATAACTAGTAATTATTTAGCCTTATTACTTAGTAACTTAAAATATAAAAAGGCGTCTTCTTTTTAAGGTCTCTAACCTAGTTAGAATTTCTCCTCTTTATAATCTTTCTTAGTCTAGCTACCTCTCCTATTTTAGCGCTTATTTTATAAGCTTTTGCTATAATTATTAAGTTCTCTCCCTTTCCTTTTTTTTCTCTTCTAATCTCGCTTATATCCCTTTCTAGCTTCTTACTAATAACTCTCTATAATATCTTATATTATATATATAGGCGTAGTTCTTATAAAATACGTCTATAATCCTGAGATTCTTTCTAGTAATCTTACTAGTAATACTAATAGTAGCTATCCTTACTTTAGCTATTTTTATAAAATATATTAGGATATTATCTACCTTCGCTATATATATAGCGAATACGCGTAGAAGTATATCTATTATAACTTTAATAAAAAGAAATATACTACTATAAGTCTCTATTAATTTGCTAATAAGTTACTATAAATTAACGTTTTATAAGTCCCTTAGGAGCTTTAGAGTATAGCCTAGATAACTTAGAATATATTCTACTAGATCTAGATCTAGTAGCGCGATAGTATTTTAACCCCTCTTTATTATTATCGCATTCTAGCTATACTTAATAACTATTTAGTAGTATAGAAGTTAATCACTAAGCTTATTTATAATCTTACTACTAATAGTAGTAGCTATAATATAGAGTAGCTTTAGCTCTAAGAGCTCGCCTTAATCTATAAGTACCTCGCGCTTAATATCCTAGTTTATATAGGCTATTACTCGCTATTCCCTTACTAATTATATCCTACTAACTATTAGTTTTTATAAGAATACCGAAGGTATATCTTAAAAACTTCTAAAATAATCTTATCAGGTTTATATAAACCTTAGTAAATAACTATAGTATATATAGTTATATACCTATATAATATCTCTTTAACAATACTTTAATAACTATAAAACATAAAATAATAACTATAAAAGTATTTCCTTTATAGAATAAATACTTTAAAAATCTATATAAATTCTAATAATAGCAATAACCTTATATATATATATATTTATAATCCTTAGCTTTGGCCTCTAGCCACTGCATAGTGATTTTACCTGCTTAAGTGCAACAGACCTTCTAACTCCGCGCCTCCTGATAATATATAGCCTTCGGTCACGTGATTATAACTTTCCTAACTATAGCTATACTTATATATACCCGTTATACTAGATAGCCTCACGATCTTTAACTTTATATCGATAATAACGTGGTTTTTAATTATTTAAACTACGAAACTATCGACTTTTCCTCTCGCGCACTACCCATACTGCTAATACCGCCTCTATTACCGCTTCGTCCGCTAGAAGTCGTTACTATTTTTATAGTCCTCTTATTCGATCGGGTTAGCTAACGCCTTTGTAGTAGCTATGCTATTATTAGCAACGCTCTCTCTATATTATAGTTAGCGCAAGCTATACTCACCGACCCCTAAGGGGCCTAGGCCGCCTCTGCCTTAATAGTGCGGAGGACCTGCTCAAAGAAGGGCTACTCTATAGGGTATATAATAACCTACTTAGCTTCTATTACTAAGTTTACTTACTTAGCTATAATATAATAATAAATATCCCCTCTAGGGGTATTAATAAGAGCCCTCTTAAGGGCTATATTAATAATATACTCTCTATATATAATAGAGTAGTTAAAGAAGGAGCGGGTTTTATTAATTATATTAATATTAAACTCTCTAGT